>JAMPIV010021080.1:35000-180000 GCA_024509875.1 Oreohelix idahoensis
TACTCTACATTCCCCCCATCCAAGGGGGCTGTCCAATATGCAGAGCTAAAATACTCTGGTTCTGGGCTCTCCCAAGGAATTGTCACCACCTAATCAAAGCCACTTCTCAGTTCCCCCTGTCTATCATTGGTCCATAGTGAGATCCTCATGCGTGCAGCCAACTAGCTAAAAGCCAGAGTTACGTCTGGGGCTCATGTGACGCCTCAAAACATAGTGTACAATTCTGGATTCGCAACATATTACACTACAGGGGAAAGTGTGTGGATGATTTCAAGAGTTAATGAGGGTGTACTTAGCCTCACAGACAGAGGTTCACTTCAACATCTTTGTACTATAGCATTGCGCTTAGCTGGTGGTCATATAAAGATGAATTCCAGATATGCCTCCATGCATTAACTCTAACATTAAACAAGTGAAGGGCAAACTCGTTTTAGGCTACACACTTTTATTTTAAAATGCCCTAAAAATAGAAAAGTTTTGTAATCACGTTCACAATTTTGTGTACAACGTCACCAGGTTCTGTGACAATGTTCACAAATTAGTGTGTGCAACGTCACCAAGGTCTATGATCCTTTCCCAAGTGCAGTCTTGCAAAAATTATATGACTTTTTCGGCTTTAATTTTTGTATGGCGGAATGGACAGGTCCATTGAAATTCCTTCAAATTTTGACATTGTTAAAATGAACAACGATAGAGGGCTGTGTGCAAATTTTCAGCTTCTTAGGTCACCTGAAACTAATGAACCATGGGCTCAAGGATTTGAAACATCAAAACAACGCTCATTTTAAATTAAATAAAAGTAATTAACCAAAGCATTCCTGTATAGCAATAAATCACATTGACATTTTCACTGCACATGAAGCATGAATTCACAACTGCTGGTGGATCTCTTTGTGTACATGGCTACGTTGCAGTGGTAGTTTGTAGGTGTACGTGTTTATGCCGAGGTTGTCTAATCGTAGAAGTACTCGTTTATGTAGCAGTTGCTTAAATTTCTATATACATTCTTCTTCTTTTTCTTTGATCCTTAACCGGTGGCTGTCAAAGACGTCAGTGGCCGTCACGCCTGGTGACGCCTTGTAGGGCAATAACAAATTGTCTCCACTTTGCTCGGTCACCGGCCCTCCTTCCTGTGTTGCTCAAACTCAGGCTCGTGCATCTCGTCCTCCACTGTTCTCGGCCAAGGTGTTTTTCGTCAGCCTATCTTTCGCCTTTCCTCTTGAATCCATAGCATAGCAGTTCTTGTGATGGCGTCCGGGTCTCTTTTAAGGACGTGGCCAACCCAATTCCAGCGTCTGTCAGCTATGTTGGTGTATGTCCTCTTGGCTGCTCCGAGTAAGCAGTTCTTGGTTGGCGATGGGGTTTGGCCAAAAAAAATCGGATAATTTTAATTAGGCAAGTTGTGTGGAAAGAAGACAATTTCCACGTTTCTTTCTCTGTTACTCTCCAGCATTCCGCACCATCCAGAAGCACAGAAAGTATGCAAGTATTATATAATCTTAATATGGCCTTTGTGTTGTATTGGGACGATTTCCAGATGTTTTTTAGGTAAGCAAAATCTGTTCTTGCTCTATTAATTCAAACATTTGTGCAGCAATAGTCTTATTGTGTACACGTTTCCGTAGAGTAGTCTAGCTGTAGGTATACTTGCTTCTGTAGTTGTTGTCTGCCGTTGTACATGTTTATGTAACATTCTAACCGTAGGTGTACTTGATTTGCTAGTAGTTGTATGTCTTTGTACATATTTATGTTGCAGTCTATGTTTCGGTGATCGTGCTTCTGTTCAACTAGTCTAACTTTTATGTACATGTGAATTATGAACGGCAAAGGAAGCGAGGAAGAAACCCTTGTCACCCCAGGCGATACATTTATGTCTATAACACTTCGCACACATTTAGGAAACCTGTTATTATCATTGCAAGACAGTCCGTGTTCTAAAATCCCCAAGGTAAGAGATGTAGAGGACGACCAAAGAACACATGGAGAAGAGAACAGGAGACAGGCATGAAGGGGATGAAGAATTAATGGCAAGACTTTGAGCTGATAGCACGTGACATGACGACATGACATATTTGTTGAGGGCTTATGCACCTTTGGATGTTTATAGGTGATGACACACTTCTACAACAGTATCTGCTATAAGACTACCATTACCTTTTTTCTGTTAGTCTAATAGTGGGTGTAACTGGGTGGTTAGAATTAACCCAGGTGGGGGTTGTATAACGTCCAGTTGTTGTAGTAGAATTATACTTGTATACGAACATAAATAATGTGTATATGAAAAATGAACTTCCTAAGCAAGATAAGAGCCAAAGAGGTCGACTCAAGCTATAGCCACATCGAGGTTCGGAGTGGCTAAGAGGTACATCTCGAATGCTAAAGGTACTGGGTTTCATTCCCAGTAGAGGGAATATAATTTATGGAACTGTTGTCGGAACCAGTAAGATGTCATACTCCCCACTGGTCTCATGGATAGTGAGATCAGATGTCTAGCCTTCTCGGATAAGGGCGAAAAAATAGGAGGTCCTGTGTGCAAGTTCCGCACGTTAAAAATCCCTCCGTAGTTGGAAATCGTAAAGAGTAGGCCATACGGCCGCTGCTCTGGCAAAATTAAAAAATTACAAATGTATTTATAGAATGTGTGATTCCTATATACACACAATGGGATTCTCGCTGGTGCTACGGAGTTAGTGCACTGTGCTAAGATCCTCCTTGAGTGATGTAAGGGAGGAGATAGCAGCACTGATGGAGTTTTTCAGTGTGCAATGAAGATAGTCATTAAAACCAAACCAAACAAAACCAAACCAAACAAAACCAAACCAAACAAAACCAAACCAAACCAGTGGACACATAACCTGAGCCAACCAAAATACACAAGGATCCACAAATCGGATAATAGTCCTTTTAAGAGCAAGCCTTTTTCAAGGCTGCCAGTAAAATAGCGAGAACAAATGTAGAAAAAAGCACAATTTCCCTAAGGACACGTCAATTGATTGAACAAGCCTCAACATTAGGAACAATCAAACGATAGCATGAATCCAGACAGTCAGTTTGCCGTCATTTTCAGGACCACTCGTTTTCAGGGCTAACATCAGTCAAAGTCAAAATGACAACACACCATATACACCAATTATAACTGAAATGGGATCATGGGTCAGGTTGAACATGTTATTAAAGCTCTGTAACAGAGTAAAAACCAAGGAAAACAACATACATACACATGAATATGATAATGCGTATAAGTTATACGTGTATAAGATACGTGTATAAGATACGTGTATAAGTTATATGTGAATAAGATATGTGTATAGGTTATACGTGAATAAGATACGTGTATAAGATATGTATGTAAGACCAGGTCATCTCTGTTTAGTTGAAGAAGTAAAACCAGTCTACCACACCCATCAAGAGCGACAGTAAGGTAAAAAAAAGTATCCCGTTACGCGTCCATTGAGGCATATTGGGAATATGGTGTTATGCCCATATTTTCTTGACCATCTGCACACTAGGGGTGATGTGGTCGGCATCACGCCGGCCACCTTTAATCTTCCCAGAATTGCTTTCGTACCCAATTCATGAAGCTGGGTCGACCCCGGAGCCGTTTGCGGTCTAAAAAATCCCACTCAACTGGGGATCGAAACATGGACCACCAAGCTAGGAAGCCAGTGCATTAACCACTGCGCTACCGCGGCATTAACATTGTCATAAAGTCCATTTAACCCCCAGTTAAACGATTATCATCATCTTCTTTTTCGCCCTTTATGAATCAAGGGGCTAGTACTGCATATGGCCGCCTTGAGGAAGCCTACGTCAGAGCACTAATTCTGTCAGCAGTTGTTTCTGTAGCGCTTTGTTTTACATAATAATGTTGCCAGCTCCCAGCACAACCCCCACATTAGTCACTTGTTTACGACATGCCTAAGTGAGCAGTACTACATTTCCTTCTCAGATACCCCCAGGAATTATACGTGACCCAGTTAAATAGTAGTAGTCAGACTTAAAAGTGCATGTTAGTATTGTTTAGGTTATGAGGAAATAAGGTTCACGGTAGAAGGGGAACGACTAAGTAAGGAAATGAGGGCGAGTGCAGGAAGATAGTAATGGTAGCACATTTAAAGCTGAGCAGTTATCTAACTGTTACAATACTGATACGGTGAACAGTAGTAATTACTTGTTCGCAATCTTCGTGAAATCGTTGTAGCAGTTTCTTCTGGAGCAGTAGTTGTTAATATGATTTGAATTAGTGGAATGTGCAGTGTTAGCAAAACTTTAATGTTCATGTATTTTCATGAAAATCCACAGACGAATAATATTACAACCATTCCAGCAAACTCACTGCCCTCAAATTTGACGGAGATCTCCTTGTTAAAGAATCCCATCAGAAACATTGATGATGCAGCTTTTGAAGACTCGAAGAACACTTTACAATCTCTGTCGTTTTCTGAAGCCCGGTTTACCAGGATTCCAGACGCCATACTTCAATTACGAGTTTTGAAATCTTTTAATATTTACGACACCTTTATCCAAGATTGGAATGTGGACGCCTTGAAAAGCATTGGCTCAACTGTAGAGGTTCTCTACCTGGTAAATGTTAGCTTAAGTACCTGGCCTACTTGGATACAGTATTTCCCTCACCTGACCGAGTTAAGCTTAGGATCAAACTCTATCTCCTTCATTCCAGATGACGCACTGGATATGCAGTCCAGCAGTTTGGCAACACTCGATCTTTCCAAAAATAACTTAACGACGGTCCCCAAAGCCCTTTCAAATCAGACGGCTTTGCTGTCCCTTAATTTAGGGTATAACAGAATCTCTGATATAACTTGGCTTCCACAGCCTGGCATGCTGTCCGATTTGTCCTTGATATGCAACAATATCACCGACGCGAAACATCTCAGCAACGCACTGCGACCTTTGGCAGACATTTTGCCTAGTGTGGACTTATACGGAAATCAGCTTACGGAAATTCCCGATTTATCTTTCATGACACGCATAGGCAGCCTAGACTTAACAAACAATAACATATCTGACCCTAATTCTGGTTCTTTATCCGCTCTCGTGACATTTTTGTCTTTGGAGTACAATTCTCTTCCTGCTATCCCTCGTATATATTCCAGTTTACATGCTGTTGATAGTATAATAATGTCCTATAATGCTGTAATGGAAATCCGCGCATCGGATATTCCCATTTGGATAGAGGACATTCAACTTGGATACAGTTTCATAACAGAGTTAACTGACATGAGCTTTCCCGTAAATTCTATGGTAAATTCCCTAGATTTAATGTATAACCCTATTGTTAAAATCTCGGAGCAAGCGTTCAAAAATCTCAAATATCTTAAAATCCTGAACTTGCAGAGCTCAAAGTTAACACGTTTGCCTCTAGCTCTGGCTTCTCTGTCACTTTTGAACTGGCTGGACATTACAAGTAGCGAAGATCTTGTGTGTACGTGCATGGAAAATAGTTTAGGTCCCTGGATTCTCAGTCGTCAAACTACTATACAGGGCAAATGTGGCGAAAGCAGCATCTACGACTTTTTTGCTATTTTGAGTCAGTCTTGTCCAACATAATGTTGTTTGCGTCAGGTAATTTCATGACGCATTATGCTTGAAAAAAAAAAACGACGTCACAATTTCTGTTCTCTGATACAATGTGTGTAAATTCCTTGTTAAAATCTACACGTTATTTACTATGATGTACACATGACAGACTGTAAACGGTAATCCCGCAATGACAGTGGTCGAATATTCCGCAGTGAATATGTGTATAATCAGGGCCGGCTCTACCGACGGTGCAACACGTGCATTTTCACGGGGCGGCAAGCTTTGGGAGGGGGGGGGGGGGGCGGCAAAAAATCCTTTTACTTATTTTTACAATCCCGCCAAAATATTCCGCCTGGGAGCCGCGCTGGTGTAATGGTTACCACACTGCGCTAGCGATCAGGTGTTCAAGGTTCAAGCCCGGGCGCGAGCATTTGTAGGAGTGTCATCGACCGGGATTTTGACTGAATAACCTGAACGTCTCCTGAAATAAACCCTATGTGGATGGTATCACGGAGTGTTCGAAGGTTTCGTCTAGATTATTTTAAAATTCCTTACTTTTCTATTCCTTCACATTTTGTCTGTTTTCTCTACGAAATATTTGCACCTGCGGTCTGTTTTTTAGCTGTTTTTCAAGTCTTCACTAATAGTTCTGCCATACGATCCTAATGCTATCTTCTCCTACAAAGGCACTAAAGGGTATTTTTTTAGGGACGTCAGTACAATTTATTCGCTTGGTCGAAACCACAGGGGTTCCCAGAGGATTATATTTCCGTGTTCAGTGGTCAACTGAAGACCGCCACAATAAATCTTCCGGCATGGCTGAACGTGAGACGGGAATTAATTAACTTGGCGTGGGAATCAGGAATTTATTTTTGTATCGACCGTTCTATGTTGGTAGCTCGAATGTTTCAATTGTTTTCGAGTGTGCATTCAAGGAAGTTGATTTTGCTCAGTCTTATTGTGCTATGTGTTACAGTGATAACTAGGTTTTTTAAACGTTTTATGGAAATTAGTACAGTGCTTCAGCCTCCATTCATTACTAAATAATACATTTTATTGTAGGGTTTATTAAAACAGTTTTAATATTCAAATAGATATAATGTCCGATAAAAGAAAAAAACTATCATGTGCCGAATATCGGAAACGGAAACTGGAAAAAGAACGTGATATTCAAAAACATAGCGGGGCTTTACATAAATATCTAAAAACTGAAACAGCTGATGTAGGACAGAAGAAAAAAAGCAAATGTACCGAAACAAATGATTCTGAGCTCATGGCAAGTACTTCTAACTCGGACCCCAGTAGCGTAGATATTACTAATAATGTCGAAAATGAGACTGATTTGTTTCCAATTCCAGAGATTTAAGTGATGAACTTGAGAGGTACACTGATCCGGCAAGATGGAATCCTTCTTTAAGCGATACCGAAAGACTGGAAATCGTAAAAAATGCCTGCCACAGAGACCAAAAAATGATTTCGTTTTTCCGCGCAGCTCTAATGGTCGGAAATTTTCACTAAATTTTTTACACTAGGGAGCTAAGCAATGGAGAACATATTAATCGATCATGGTTATTGTATTCAAAAGAAAAAGGTTCTGCATTTTGTTTCTGCTGTAAGTTGTTTTCCTGTAATAAAATGTCATTCACTACTGATGGCTATAATGATTGGGGTAATTTGTATGTGTATCTTAATGAACACGAAAAATCTAAAAACCATTGGGAGTCCCATACAAAGTGGATTGAATTATCGTCCAGGCTTAAATCAGTACAGACAATTGATTCAATGCAACAAAAGTTATTAAATTCAGAAGTTCGACACTGGAGGAGCATAATAGAACGCCTAATTGCTATTGTCCAGTTCTTGAGCCAACAATGCTTGCCATTTCGTGGAACATCTGATAAACTATATGACCCTAACAATGGACATTTTTTAAAGCTTGTTGAACTGATTGCCAGATTTGATAGTGCTATGTGTGAACATTTAATGAGAGTAGCTCGTGGATCGACCCAAAATTACCTTGGGAAAAAGATTCAAAATGAATTGATTACTCTTCTCTCTGGAACCATAAAAAAAGAAATAATTTCTATGGTGGAGAAAGCTAAATATTATAGCATATTTGCAGACTGTACTCCCGATGTAAGTCAAAGTGAACAATTAACACTAATTGTAAGATTTGTTAATACGAATCCAGATGATATCAACATTCATGAGCATTTTCTTGGTTTCATTGCTGTAGAAGCCACTACAGGCTCAGCGTTAACCGAATGCATTCTAAGAAAATTGTCAGACATGGATATTCCAATCGCAAACATGCGTGGCCAGGGGTATGACAATGGATCAAATATGAAAGGAAAACATTCAGGAGTTCAACAACGTATTAGGGACTTGAACCCGAGAGCTTTTTATATCCCTTGCTGTTCTCATTCTCTCAACTTGGTGGTCAATGATGCCGCGATGTCATCTAGAGAAAGGGTTTTATTTTTTTTTAAATTTCAGAAATTGTATGTGTTTTTCGCAGTTTCAACACTGCGTTGGGGAATCCTTAAGAAACATACTACAACTCTAACGCCCAAGCCACTAAGTACAACTCGCTGGGAATCTAGAATTGAGGCCATTCGTCCTTTAAGATATTATATTGAGGAATTTTATGATGCATTGATAGAAATTGCTGATGACGAGTCAGTAGACAAAATGGCGAGACATAAAGCTGAAACCCTTGCCCTAAAACTCAGAGATTTTAAATTTGTATGTTGTCTGGTTATATGGCACTATGTTTTAAACGAAACTAATGTTGCTAGTAAACTGTTGCAAAGCATAAAAATGGAATTGACTAGTGCCATAACAACTTTGAGAAATGTTCTCCAAAGCCTTAAGAATCTCAGAAATGATGAATCATTTCAAAATTTTCTTTTTGATGCTACAACATTAGCTGAGAAAGTTGAAGCTGATCCTGATTTGATACCAACGTTTGAATGTACTAGAGTGCGTCAGCAGAAAAAGCAACACAACTATGAAGCAAGAGATGAACCTATTTTGGATCCCAAAACTAAATTCAAAATTGAATTTTTCTTTTTTATTATTGATGTTGCAACTAATTCTATTGAAGAAAGGTTCGAACAATTGGAACATCACAGTTCACATTTTTCCTTTTTATATAACATCCCTAAATTGAAATCTGAGACGACAAATGAGCTCTTAAACAAATGTAAAAACCTAGAAGGCGTTTTAACACATCAAGAAAATAGAGACATTGATGCCATTGAGCTATGTGATGTCACCTCAGAAATGAGGTATCTGAGGAAGGTGGTTAAAGTAACAAGAAGAGACATGGTCCACAACCAGACAATACGTCAAGGCCTAAAATCCCACCCCCTGCAGACCCAAGTAGAACAGTCCCAACTAAGATTGTTTGGCCATGTCTGCAGAATGGGAGAAGATCGGCTACCACAACAAGCATGGGAAACAAAGAGCTAGGGATCCAGACCCCCAGGACGACCAAGAGTCCACTGGGAGGACAACATTAGACAATCTTTGAAGGACCGAGGACTAGAATGGAACCAGGCCAGGAGGAAGACAGCCGATAGGATAGTCTGGCGCTCTCTCTCTTCCAAACCTCTACACCTCACGGTAGAAGGGGAACGACTAAGTAAGTAAGTAAGAGCTATGTGATGAACTGAAAGTAGTATTCAAATTAGTACCAGAAAATACACCGCCAATTGAAGTTCTTCGTTATATTATTGAAAATAACATTGCTCCTAATGTCGCTATAGCCTTAAGAATATTACTAACTTTGCCTGTAACGGTAGCAAGTGGTGAGCGTAGTTTTTCAAAACTGAAGCTTATTAAAACTTATTTACGCTCAACAATGGCCGAAACTACGAGTGATTGGAAGAACTTGCCATGATATCAATTGAACATGAAATCGGTCAAAAATTAGACTACGCAGACCTTATTTCTGCTTTTGCAAATATGAAAGCAAGAAAAGTGTCTTTTTAAGCAGTACATACTTCAAACAATATAAATTAAAATAATGTGAAAATAGTGCTAAAAACTATAACATGTACATACTATAGTTAAGTGTTTGTGACTCAACAGTTCATCGTTCCACGTGAGAAGAGCAT
The DNA here is from genome assembly GCA_024509875.1 of Oreohelix idahoensis. Lineage (NCBI taxonomy): Eukaryota > Metazoa > Mollusca > Gastropoda > Stylommatophora > Oreohelicidae > Oreohelix > Oreohelix idahoensis. The sequence continues at coordinate 44,666 of JAMPIV010021080.1, forward strand.
CCCCTATATGTAAGTAATGTAACTACATTTATTTCATATAATTGTCTCTAATAAAGTCAATGGTTTATTTTATGACTATACAGTATTTTCATCAATACATTATTATTAATGGTACTATTTAAAATTAGGCTAATGGTCATGAAATTAATGTTGAAGCTTGTTTAACACAATGGTTTTAAAAATTTCAAACGTTAATTTGAGGTTGGGCGGGGGCGGCAAGGTATGGTATTGCACGGGCGGCAAAATTCCTATGGCCGGCCCTGTGTATAATATGTGTATTTTCGTACCATTTAGAGTTAGGGTTAGGATTAGGATTAGGGTTAACCTTTACCCTAACCCTAATCCTAACCCCAACCCTAAATGGTACGAAAATACACTTATTATACACATATTCACTGCGGAGCGTTCGGCCACTGTCAGTGCGGAATTACCCTGTAAACAGCAAATCAAAACATAATTTATGCATTTGACAATTTTTAAAATTTTATTGACTCTAATAAAGAAGGTAGTCAACACAAGGTTCCTGACATCTCCAAACAGTTTTTCGTTGACAGTAGTGGGCTGTTACCATATGCAACTCCGTTCATTTCTGTTGAGCAGGACGGGCACGTGTTCAGCTGTCATTGTGCTGGTGTTATAAATTTTGCTTTAATTTTGTTTTCCAGATCTAGTAACTGGTTGAAAATGGTGACAATAACAGAAAAGGTTAACTGTGTGCACGAAAATCGGACTGAATGATGTGTCACGAAAGATGACTATTATTTAGAAAACTAACAATTTGAATTATATTGTCTTACTACTTAATACATTTTGCTTTCATAAGCGATCCAAAATAGTCTGGAAAAATTAATGATGGAAGGCATGGTCTCTGGAAAAAAGGGGAGGGGTCGACCTAGACGACGGTGGACCCAGGACATCACAGAGAGTCTGAAATTGTCTTTGGCTGAAGCAGGTCGATTTGCCCAGAATCAAGATGCGTTCAGAGCAGCTGTAATGGAGTCAACGTTCTGTAAAGAATACGTCACATGATGAAGCGATTTACAGTATACTTTGATTGTGTGTAGATCTAAATTTATTAAAGTTGCACACATATTTTATAGACACCATGTATTTGTCCAGAATCAGTGCCTGCTTCCTTGCATTATCTTATTTTATTATGTACGTTACATCCAAACTTGCTCACTCATAATGTGATCGTTGTTGGTGCTGCGCATTACCAATTCGGTCTTTGTCGCTGGCCCCAAAAAGTTACAGCACCAGTTCGGGATTTATGTGACAGGGTGCCCTTTCCTCGACCTTTGTAGGACCGTTGAAAGGATAGGTCTCGTCAGCAAATGGTGTTGTTCCAATGAGGCCAGTCAGGAGGACTGGTGGGGCTGGTGCCTGGTACGACTGTACTGTTTACAAGAGTTATAAGAGTTGTAAAACACTCGAACTATCGTTACAAAAGGATATAGATAATCTGATTAAGTGGAGCAACGGTAATCGCATGCTAATAAATATCATTAAAACGAAATGCATGTTAATATCAACTCGACAGAAATTACAAAATTCAGAGAAAACAATACTTCAGATCTACATTGGTACTTCACTAATTGAAAACGTTAATGAGCATAAAACTCTAAGTATAATCGTCGACCAGCACCTAAACTGGAACTCACATGAACATGCACTGACCAAGCAAACGACACAGAAAGTGTACCAATTAGCTAAAATCAAACATTTCCTAGAAGAAGATGCACGAAAATTGTTCTATATATCTCACATACAAGCAAACCTGGACTATTGCTCCACAATCTGGGATGGTTGCTCAATGTCCAACACAAAGAGACTCCGTTCACTACAAAAGCATGCAGTGCATCTAGTCTCTGACAACTGCCTAACTCAGTGTGTAGATTTCTATAAAAACCTCTGAATACTGCCCTTAACTCTTTCATTCCAGAGTTATTTTGCACGCTGTGCCAGACTTTTTTTGTGGGCAGAATTTTATAGAGTGAAGTGTTCATCTTTCAGTCTAAATTTGTTTCTGAATTTTCCTTTGAACATGTACTTATTATATACCAAACTGTAGGGAAATGGATAGAGAATTCAAATATATAATGTCTGTGGTAGTATTAACAAAAGTTTGTTCGGTATAATTTAATCATTTTGCATGTAAAATTGAAAAACGCTAAAAAGTTGACTGTAGAATACGATCTTACCAAAGACAAATTACTGTCGTAGACAATAAAACTTTCTTTTTAGTCTTCAAACGTCAAGTTAATCCATATACAAAGTAAAAAAAACATGCTTATGGCAAAAATTAGTAGATTTAGTGTTATTCGCACCAGTTTGTCCGTGGTTCTTTGTAAGAAAAAAATAAATTATGCAATCGTGCATTACGTAATTTTCAAACAAATAAATAAGAATAACGTCATATAAATACTTTTTTACTCTTGTTTAATGTTTTAATAGTATCCCTAGCTTCATCTTCTACCAAAAACTAGTGATTAGATGTTACGGTAGGTCTAGTTTTGTTGCTTTTTGATCGGCCAGAATATGACTACGCCCACTCATCAACTAAATCTAGTGTGTCTAGCTTTTCTGCATATATTCCGTATTTTGACAACAAATCAATGTGCAATGTTTACCAAGCCTAGGCAATGTTTGAAAGTAGTTTGACACAATTATTTGCTTAGGAGATTTAGAAAATGTAAATATAAAGCGTGACATATTTCTCTAGCAAAAACAACGAAAAACGTAAACAAGCGAATCTTCACAAAAATTGTGATAATAACATCAAAACACGCACATGTGCTGATTAACTAAAGTCAAATTAGTTGTTTAAATAGTAGCGGAAGTCATTATACGAGTTTTAATATATGAACTGCATTAAGCGGACGATTTTTAGGGTTTATTCGTGATAAACTAAAAACCACGTTCTGAGCGTTGCTGGGGCACGGCGTGTTGAATTTTGCAACGCTCAGAGCGTTGCTGTGGAGTCAAAGAGTTAAGAAAGCGCCTTCTGTTTAACAAAGCTAATATTGTTCACAAAATCCTGTCACACAATGCTCCAGCATATCTGTGGCCAATGTTCAATTACAATGAAAGAAGCAGTCTACGCTTTAACAGATTGCAAGTGCCCAAGCCTAGGCTTGACTTATTCAAGAAAAGCTTAGCGTACTCTGCTGCTCATCTTTGGAATTGTCTTCCACATAACCTAAGAAACAACCTCAGTCCCTATTCATACAATCATAGACTGATTGAATACTTTCTGAATTCTGATTACATGCCCCCCTAATCGGATTATCTGTTCTTATAACATCAACTGTAGGTTCTATTGACGATGTTTGTACTTTTCAACATATGTTATGTCATGCTTATAAGTAATCAATGTTAATATGAATGTGCTATATTATTATTTTACTCTACGTTGAATTTTTTGAAACTGATATGTAACATGCATATGAGAATAAATTAATTCAGTATGAAAGGTGAGCGAAAGGAAGGGCAGAATGTTAGACGGGCCTGCGTGCCCAATTCTCAACCCTTTGAAAATAAAATTCGTTCGTTCGTTTGTTCACATCTGGCATGACATTAAGTTTGGCTCAGTGATCGTAAGTAGTGTCCTAGATTCTGTGACTCGTAATTAAACTCCTCAGCAAACTGATTTTTTTTCTTATGCCTTTTAACCTGAGCCGATCTTTAATTCATGAACAGTTTTCCTCCTGCTCCTCTCGGCAATGAGTGGTGGACAGTCATGGTATAAATCAACGTATAAATTGTCGAAGGAATTAACACAATGTATCTTATGGAAGACAGAGAAATGTATAGTCACATCATTGACTTGATTAATCCAATTCAACGTCCACATACATTAATGCGACTGTTTCTGGTTACCTATTAGTTATGTAGCAAGTACAATACAGTTCATTTCTATTGACAACAATGTTCCTCTGCGTTTTCTTACGATCTATCTTTAGTTGGTAGTGCGAGTGGCTAAAAGGTATGGCTTCCACCTCGAATTCTAAATGTACCGGATTCGATTCCCAGTAGAGGGAATATAATTTATGGACTTGTGTTTTTTTTCAAAACCAGTGGTCCTAATATTGTCATACTCCTCCCGGTCTCCTGGGTAGTGAGATAGGGAGCCTAGCCTTCTTAGATTAGGGCAAAAAAATAGGACATCCCATGTGAAAGTTGAGCACTTTAAAAATCCCACGGCAGTTGGAAATCGTAAAGAGTAGGCCGTAAGGTCGCTGTACGGACACAATTTAAAAATTAGAAACCTATCCACCACAACAATATTTATAGAACGTGTAATTCCTATATATACACATTGGGATTCTCGCTGGTGTTACGGAGTTCGTACACAGTGATGAGATCCTCCTTGTGTGATCTAAGGGAGGAGATCGGAGCCCTGTCCGTGTGCAATGAAGCTGTCCTTAACACCAAACCAAACCCTACCTAGTTTTTCTTCCTAGATACCCACAGGCGCCGTGCGTTTGACTATATAAAAGGGTCTCTTCAGCACCCGAGGCTAAACAAGGCATCGGAAAAGTTAATTGTACCAACCTGGTTCTTATGAATTTCCGCATTCGTAACACCAGACAGTCTCTATACAACCGATGGTACTTAACTTCATGTACACGATATGAGTTATTTATATACTTGCTGGTTTAGTTATGTTTATCTTCACAGTGAGCGTGTTTCGTTTTTAATCGGTTACAAATCCTGGATGAGCTTTGTCAAGCGTTCTTTGTTTATTTTAAATTTAAATAAAAGACAGTAACAATGTACTCTGCAGTGTGTGTTTTCATTAACTCTTTCCATCTGTGCGTGGGGGTGTGTAAGTGTGTGTGTGTGTGTGTGTGTGTGTGTGTGGTATAGTTAACTATTTTATTTTCCAATTTTCTGTCAGTGTTTTCTCTCTGTGTGTACGTGTTTGTGAATGTGTTTTACAGCCATTTTATGCTTCATGTTTGTGTTTGTTCTTTTCTCTCTTCATTTATGTAGGCGTGTGTGTTTATATGTATGTGTGAGTATGGCTAGAAGTATATCATGCGCAACCGGGTTAGCATTCCGGAGGTGGCGCGTGACTTTTATATAGTAAAATACTGCGATCGATAATGGCGGCGGGGGTTAGTAAGTAGTTGTTGTGATGGTATTTTAAGTGTTGTGTATGACTCAGCAGTGTGTTGTTATGCTTCTTTATTCAGGTGTTACAACATATATACAATATATGCGAGGGACGGTCAAAAACGTAATGCCTCGTAATTTCATTCAATAGGCAAGAAAACATAAAATTCACATTGAAATGTAGCCCCAAGTCTGCACTTCAAAAGTTTATTTCTCAATGTAGTTTCCGTTATTTGTTACAGTTTTTGTCCATCTTCTCACAAGGGCATGTATTCCCGCACGGTAAAAATGTGTGTCCTTTTTCCTAAACCACTGGCGTACGGTGCGTTTAAGGGTCTCGGTGTCCTCAAAGTGATGTCCGCGAAGATCTTCTTTCAGTGGTCCAAACAGGTGGAAGTCAGAAGGTGCAAGATCGGGACTGTAAGTGGGATGTGGTAATAATGTCCAGCCAAATTCTGCAATCGCATCAAAGGTGCGTTTAGCGGTGTGTGGCGTGGCATTATCGTGCAACAGTAGTGCAGTTCTCTGATCTTTTAATGGGTAAAGTCGTCGAAGACGACCTCTAAGCTTCTTCAAAGTTTCAATGTAACGGTCTGCATTCACCGTGTTTCCCTGTTCGCAGAAGTCGAGAAGAATCACACCCTTCTCATCCCAAAACACGGAGGCCATAACTTTCCTCACAGATGGTGAACTTTTGAACTTCTTTCTTGACGGCGATGTCGTGTGATGCCATTGCATTGGCTGCCTCTTGGATTCTGGTTCAAGAAAATGAACCCAAGTCTCATCACCTGTCACAATTTTCGATACAAACTCTTCTCCTTCTCTTCCTCTGAGAATGACAGTTTACGAGACATACCGTCTGACGTTAGACAGATCTACATAGACAACTGGCCAGCAATAAACACACACACCAACATCAACAAATACTTGTCCACATTCACCTTTTTCCATAGGCTAGACACCGCACTCCCAATAGATTGGTTTTCCCTTCTTAGACCCATCTTTAACACGCAAAAACACGGTTCAAGATTAATTACAGTCAAAACACCATTCTTAGACACCGAGAAACCGACACCCTGCGCTTCTACCACGCGTCACACAATAACGCGTGTGTCTTGGACACACCTCATCAAGTTAATAATATTACAGATTTCAACATGTTTGTCTCAAACTTACACGACAGTGACGCTCTTAATAACGCGCAATTAAACAGATCCAATACAAAATATTATGTCGAGTCAATACCAGCCACATCATTCTACATTTACCACATACAAGAATATCCTATAGGCTGTTTGTAAAGTTTCTTTTCCTCTTTCCACTCTGTAAAGTGTCAGTCTGTATGCTCTGTAAGGAAGAGTGGTGTGTTGTTGAGATCAGGCATGCTCCAGTCTACCCAGCTGTAAATGGGTAACTCACCCTAGTCCTGAGTTAGGGAAGGCAAAGGCTCCAGGGGAAGCAGGCCCTAAACTTGGTCACTCCAACCGACGCAGGATGGTGTATGTATGAAGTAGAAGTGTAGAGTGTGATTACCGCGAATGGTGTACTGTTCGTGTGCTGACCAATATAACCACTCATACACTTGTGTCTACAAGGCACCAATGCAGACTGCTGGAATCTTTGTTTACTCAATTTATTTGGACTTACACACTGGGACATACGAGTACATCATGGTATGTTGACATATCAATTTGTAGGTATACATAGCAGATCTGAAGTCATGACACATTCAGAAATAATGGGCAGTACATCAACAGTTCAATGTCATGATACATTATGGCCGCATCCTCCTATCTGACTAAACGCGTCAGTGAAGGCAGATCGGTAAATAACTAAAGTTACTTGACGTCCATAGTTTGTAGCATATATTATGAAACCACGAAAGAGGGGGTTTCTAGCAAGATTGAGATCTCCCTGTCACTGTCCGATAATAGGATAAATAATCTGTTCTCTTGGCAGTGATCAAAACATATGATGACTGAAATCTAACATGGCCGCCTCCCTGAGTTGTCGTTCACTCATTCATAGGAAGGTGAATATAAGCCAGAGTTAATTTATAATGGGTATATAAATGATTTCATAAATGTTCCCATACAGCTCTACGATGATCAGGTTAATTCACGTAGCCATAACCGCTGTAAGAAAGTCTGTCATCTTTGTCGATACAAAACACGACCCTAGCGATACGAAGCACAATGTTCCATCTAGGTCGAATCGACATGAGATCATCAAAATAGGGTCTGGCAATACATGGAGTCCGAATTATACATTGTACCGTACCTTAGGAGAGTCTCTAACATAAACTATAGTAGAGATACCATCTCCTTTAGAAGAAAACCACTTCATGAATTTATACTTCATTATATTTCCTTAAGAATCTACCAGCCCTTTGAAAAGTGCGTACACGCCATTATCACGGTACATCGGAACTCCTCACGACTTGTCAAGACAACTCATACTTCCGCTAGACCGGAATAACAAGAATCTAGTCCCTCCTACCCATCCAAAATATACAATATAGGACTGATTCTACTTGTACTAATAATATGTAATACATATGAATTCAGGCCATAAACACAATAAGCAAATTAATAATTTTCTGGCCCTAAAAAATAAGTACAAACGTAAGCGCAATATCCTTGCGCTGGATCCTAGGACGTTATGGAAGATTTTTGGGGATATGGAAAAGCACGAAAAAACGTGTACCGGTGATAAAAGAATAGAAATATTCAAGGGCGGAGTTTATAACCCACCGGAAACCATTTGGGAATCGATCGCCGCGCACGGTATAAATGTCGATACGAACTTCGTGTATCCGTATCGCGCGACGTTTGATTACGAATGTTTTTTCGCTAACGACGATTTACCCGCTGGGGGGAGTGTAACTACCTTTTTGTCGAAACACGTCCCTCTGTCTTGTTCGGTAGCTTCCAATGTCCCTGGTCTGGAAGCGCTTGTCTGTTTTATCACAACAGGGGATCCTCAAGACTTGTTCAATAGGATGCTTGATCATCTGACCCGAATCGCTGAGGCGGCTTATGCAATCTTACGTGAGCGATTTGACGAAGTGTATACCCAACTCGGCGATTTGGAGGGACACGTCACCAGACTCGATGAGTATTTATGAGAGTTCCCTGTTATAGGTTTCAACTCGGGGAAATATTACATAAACGTTATAAAACCGTACCTAATAAAGTATTTCCTAGACCGAGACGACCCCTTTAAATATTTAGTAAAAAGAAATAACAATTTCATGTGTATCGCTACTCCGCAGTTAACATCGTTAAATATAATCAATTACCTAGCTCCAGGTTTCAGTTATAGCAAGTATCTCGCGGCGTATAAGGTTGAAGAAACTAAAGGGGTTTTCTGTTACGAATATGCAACCGATTTGTGTAAATTAAATGAAACCTGGTTACCGCCACACGAGGTATTTTTTTCCTCCCTAAAAATTGTAATATTTCTACTGCCGAGTACGCTGAATGTCAAAAGGTCTGGGTCGATAATCACATGGCCACTCTGATTTTCTGGAGTGGTATAATAATAAAGACGTGTTACCGTTCTTAATTCCGTTAGAACAACAAGTTAGTTTTTACGAACCTAGGTGTAGACATGTTTAAAGACACCATTTCGGTTCCCGGGGGTAACCTTAGAGTCGATGGCTGGGACAAAGATTCTCGCACAGTCTATGAGTTTCATGGCTGTCTTTTCCACGGTCATTCTAACTGTCCACTAACCAACGGTCGTGATGCCAACCCCGAGAATAAGAAACCCTTGATTGAGTTGTATGAAAAGACGCGGGAAATTGGCGGTTACTTGAAGACCGAATGTGGTGTCAACCTGGTAGAAATGTGGGAATGCGAGTGGCAGCGACTCAAAAGAGCCGATCGATCAATCGGTCGTTTTCTGAGCGAGACATTCCCGCGCCTAAAACCATCGTATTCCAAATTTAGATATCCGCTAGCGGAACAACAAATTATCGCCGCCGTTAACGACGAGACCTTATTTGGGTTAGTCGAATGTGACATACGAGTACCCGACTCCCTAAAGGCCCATTTTTCGGAAATGACGCCGATATTTAAAAACGCTGACGTGGGTAGGGATGATATTGACCACCCCTGACTACCCCTAGACAAACATTGATCGGTAGTTATGTGGGGCACAAAATTCTGTTGGCGACGCCTCTGCTTCGCTGGTATCTGTCTAAGAGCTTAGAAGTCACGCATATATACCAGGTGATCGAGTATACGCCTGCAACTTGCTTTAAACAATTTGAGGATACCGTTTCCGACGCAAGCCGACGGGGGGATAGAGACGATGTCTACGCCATAACGAGTGAAACTATGAAATTGTTAGGGAATGCGGCTTATGGCAAGACGTTGACCAATAAGGCGAAGCACGTAGAGGTATCGTACACGACCGGGGAGGGGACGTCTAAATTAATAAACTGTCCCCGTGTTAAAAAGTTGAGTTTAGTGAGTTTAGTGACGGACGATCTTTCGAAGTAGAGATGGTTAAAAAGAAAAGTAGTTGGGACCTACCTGCGCAGATAGGGTTTTTCGTCTACCAGTACGCTAAACTGCGAATGCTCGAGTTTTATTACGATTGCCTAGATAGGTTTGTAGACAGAGCCGACTTTCAGTTATGCGAGATGGATACGAATAGTTTATATCTCGCGCTATCCATGCAGACTCTAGCGGATGCCATTAGACCTTACCTATGCCAGGAATTTTATACCGTATACGATCGATGGTTCCCCTCCGAAGTCTGCGCCGACCATCGATCTGAGTTTATTACTAGTGAGGGTAAGCTCGTGTTTGACTGTCAGAAATGCCGCGACAAAAAAGTTATTTGATAAGAGAACACCTGGTCTTTTCAAATTAGAAAACGAGGGGGCTGGGATGGTATCTCTATGTAGCAAAACTTACCACTGTTTCGGCGAGTACGATAAGACTAGCACGAAAGGGCTCAGTAAACATCACAACACACTAGATAAACACACTTTTTAGGATGTCCTCAACACGCAACATTGGCACTTGCAAAAGAATGTGGGTTTCAAGACACACAATTCAGCCTCCACGCACACCCAACACAGAAATTCTCTGTCCTATTTTTACATAAATAGACAGGTACACGACGACCATTACACCACATCTCCCCTCAATATCTAGTCTTTCTGCTTATCCTACCGTGAGCAGTTTATATATATTTGTTCTGGGCAGAAGCTGTAACAAAACATTGTGATATTAAATATATTTATTACAAACTATATTTAAAAGCCTTGGCCTTTGTATAAATGTTGTCTACATGTTGTAAAATATACATTGTATGTATGTTGTGTATATATATATATATGTATGTTGTATATATTGTATATATGTTGTAACACCTGAATAAAGAAACATAACAACACACTGCTGAGTCATACACAACACTTAAAATACCATCACAATAACTACTTACTAACCTGCGCCGCCATTAGCGATTGGAGTATTTTACTATATAAAAGTCACGCGCCACCTCCGGAATGCTAACAGTTTTGCGCTTGATATACTACTATGGCTTCCAGCCAACTACTTTATGTTTCAAGTTTGTGTTTTTTGTTCTACCACACTATCTATGTGTGTCAGTATTTGTGCTTTACACCTAACTACCTTATCTCATATTTATACTGACCCATCGACATATATAAACGCGGGCGTGAGTGTGATGTGCTACGGCGGGAATTCTGCTATCTAGACTTATGCACGCTGGTTTTAACTATCATATTTTGATATATGCCATATGTAGCACATAATAGTGTTACATACAGTGAGCATGAAAGGGTGTACCTATGTCAGTCTGTAGTCATGATCGAATAAACTAGATGAAGGTAAAGTATATAACTGCAAATTACCTCTTTACATTAAAAGTCTTCAATGAAATATCTTTGATCTGATTAACCATTAACATATATAAGTAATGGAAAAAAGAACAGTCTATCGCACATTTAGCTATGAGGTTAAGTGCAAAAAGCGATCAATAATAACGAAAAAGAAATAAATTATAACAATCTTTTCTAAAATTTGTGAATCTCCTTTTCCTATCACACATTCCTTAAGGACAGTCCATAAAAATTAAATTCCACTGGGATGAAGTGTAAATCCACATAGGACTGAACTATGAACACGCTAGGCCTAGAGAAACACTTCCACTTATACTCCGCGGGGGTTGTAAAACGTGCTGATCTCAGGGGAGCATCAGGTTATATATGGCCAGTGTTTTAGTTCTTGGGCTATGTCCTATAACATCGCCCTCTGATCCATTAATTCCACTTCCATCTTGTAATGCCCCATCTGCATGCTGGCTTACCGAGCCATTCCCTGTAAATCTAAAAAAGTAGGTGGGTTCACGAAATAAACTCTTAACCTGCTTGCTAGATGTCCTGTGATTAGACTAACTGTGGCTTTGGATTGGCCGCCCGATTCAGAAATTATCCGCACATTGTCACAAATTCTTTTGTCGCTACATACCGTCTCCCTGCCTTTTCGTATATTGTTATATGGTCCATGGGTGGTTCTTTTAATATCTTTATTCATTGTCTCGCCATGGACACGACATCTGAATTTCTGTGCTGCTACCAATGTAGACTATCTTTTTTCCCATGTGGCTTCGTCTCTAACGTCCTTTGTTTACTACCGCCAGTAGCTGGTATGCTCTTGTGCCAAGAAGTATTGACATCGTGTATTCAAACAGGTGGTTAAGCCATCAAACGAATTCTTTCTATTGACCGCGTGGCCCTATTCCGCACTAAACAATAAATTGCCTACCAGTCCAGGTGTATTCTAAACGATAAAGATTATCAATATGTAATTCTGGGAAGTTTCGAAATTGTGATTAAAGTAACATTAAAGTAAAAGGCGTGAATAGAAACCATCACGTTAAGAAATAATAGAAAAAGCAAAGATGGGGAAAAAAAAATAAGGAAGATTACGAAAATGGTAAAAGATGAAAAAGAATAGGACCACTATATCACAACGGTCATCCCAAAGAAGCATCAAGAAGGATAAAGTCACCTTGATAATTGCACTCCACGAGTATCATACATGCCCACATGACAGTAGTAGCCATGTGCACACATTGTGTCAGATTGCAAAACAAAAGACAACTCGAACGTCTTTCATGCAATCACTCTGTTGGAATGAGACAGTGGAGACAGCATGGCTGGAAGAGGAAAGAGCGACAAATTCTTGGCGGATAGCACGAAAAAGAAGGACAATGAGTGATGAAGAGGGGATAGATTTTAAGGAGAAAAAGCACAGAGTCATCTTCAAGGGCATGACAAGAGAAGCCAAGGACACAGTGTGGGAGGCCTTTGTGACTACAGAAATTCTGATCCTTTCATTGAAGAATGAGTAGGAAAAGTATAATATTGGTAATATTCTAAGCGCGACAGGAATACGCCTGAAGACCGATGCCGAAAATGGACATCCATTCTTCTTCTTTGATCCTTAGCTACCTACTGTCAGAGCAGTCAGTGGCCATAGCGCCTGGTCACATCTTGTAGGGCATCAACAAATTGCTTCTACTTTGCTCGGTCGGCGGCCAACCCTCGTGCAGTGTCCCAGCTCTGATTCATTCTATGTATCTCAGCCTCCACAGTTCTCCGCCAAGTTGCTTTTGGTCAGCCTCTCTTTCTCTTTCCTTCAGGGGTCCACAGCATAGCTGTTCTTGTGGTGGCATCGGGGTCTCTACTCTGAACGTGGCCAACCCAACTCCAGTGTCTGCCGGCATTGACTGTGCATGTCCTCTTGGTTACTCCGAGTAAGCAGTTCTTGATTGGTGATGGTATTCGGCCTAAAGATTTGGAGAATTTTCTTTAGGCACATTGTGTAGAGAGAGGACAATTTCGACATTTCCTTCTCTGTTACTCTCCAGCATTCCACACCATAGAGAAGCACAACAATTACACAGCTCTCATATAATCTTAATTTGGTGTTTGTGCTGTACTTGGAAGACTTCCAGATGTTGTTGAGACTATCAAAGGCTGTTCTCGCTTTATTTATTCTTTTGTTGATGTCTTTGCTTGTTCCGCTGTCTAGTGTTACTATGCTTCCTAGGTATGTGAATGTGTCTGTCTGTTCGTGCTTCTGGTTCTTTATTGTTATGGGCTCAGTATTGCCCACACTGCCTTCTTTAGATAACAACATATAATGGACCACCACACGAAAATTAAATAAAGTGTCCCCTGAAGCCTGCTTTGATGACTGAAACACTTTAATAAGGTGAACATCAGACTGGTAGAACACCACATAACAGTTCACACGAAATTACATCGAACGTTACTTCAAATCAAACGTTGGGACGTGGCATGTCAGAAAACGCACTGCCGATCTCATAACAAAAACCACAATATCGGTCTATGCGGTTAGCACTCATAAGACTGGCAATTAATTTAAATACATGTCTCTAGCCACTCGAGCCTTAGACAAATGAACTCAGCATGATAAATGTCTGCTTTAATCTAAGTTCCCGGCTATAACAGAGCCGAAGTTTCTCTGAAGAAAACGTATCTCGTGATTTACTTGTAAAATATTCTTAATAAGTCATCACCAATTAATGTCGTACGGCTCCAACCTGAGCGTACCAATAAATATCAAACTTCACTGGAAATCATACGTTGTAATGTACAAATGAAAACGCATTCCATCAGTACGAGTAAAGTGGCAAGGAGCGCACACACACACACTTGACAACAGGAGAAAAACTCCTCTTCACTCAGATGCGAAAACTACACCTGTTCGCTTAGAGGCGAAAGTCACACGAATGAACGTTTCTTCATCCGGTGTCGTCCAGTTTACACGAACACCGTGAACAATCTTTACTGCTCGTGTTCAAATTGCATGTCGCTATAATTGCTGAACACTTGTATCACCCTGCTTGTTTGTGGTAAATATCAACATTCGTTCACACACAAAATCTCATGTGAATCCATACTCATAACCAGCCTTGGATTTTATTGGGAACTGAGAGGAAAGTAATTGCTCTCCAGTTGTTGCAGTCTGCAAGGTTGCCCTTCTTGGGCAATTGGACAATTGTTCCTTTATTCCACTCCATTGGTGTTGTCTCTGTTTTCCAGACGTGTGCAAATAGTGGTTTTAATAGTTCTGCTGGTAGTTCAGGATTTGGCTTAAATAACTCAGCATGTAAATTGTCGTGACCAGGAGCTTTTCCATTCTTTAATCCTTTGATAGCTGTGATGATTGAATATCTGTATTTACGTTTAGATCATTTTCAGCCTCAGGAACATTCAGCTGCGTCTCTGGTGGTTCCTTACTCAGCGTTTCTCTGAAGTGCTCTGCCCATCTTGTTTCTGCACCAATGCTGTGGTGATAGATTTCCTTGCTTATCTCTTAGTAACGTAATATTGTTGGCACTCCGTTTTCCGCTGATGGTAAAAGTTATTTTATATACTGTGCTTTGTTCATTTCTCAGTGCTGCCTCTTCTTCCTGTCTTGCAAAATCGTCTAGGAATTTCTTTTTCTTGGCTTGGGTTTGACGTTTTACTTCCTTGTCCAGCTGACTGTACTGCTGGCTCTATATGTCCTTTAACTTGGTGAGCTTCTGCTCCTATTTTCTTTCTTGTCTTTTCTTTTTCTCATCGCTATGGTGTTTTATGTGTCTAGTGTTTCCAGGAATCCCAAGCATGATTTGCTGTATTCTTTATGTATTGTTGAAATGGTGTTGAATTTCTGGTCAACATCATCAGGCGCTGTTTTTTCCCTGACTGTAGGCAATTTGATATCGTCTCTTTATATTAATCACAAAGGCTTTTCTGGTAAGGGGGTCCTTCATTTTGCTGATGTCATACCTTTTCCGTTTAGTTACAACTGGTCCAGCATTTCTGAGTTTCACCTTCAGTCTTGCTACTTGTCGTAAAATTTTAGATAGGTTTGAAAAATATTTATGGTCCCGCCTTAGTAGAGAGTAGAGTGGATGGTGATAAGTAATGTGAGAAGTAAAGGTGTGAGAATAGATTTCACGAGTGGATAGTTTAAGGGGAAGATCTGTCTCTGGAATGACTAGTTTCTCTAGTCCAGCCTATCTATACGACTATCGTTTAGTATAAGATAATTTTGCACTTCCCCATATCTAGCAATATAAGTTTAACTAAACACACACACACACACACACACAATTATGTGACAACAAGACACACAAACGTGAAAAACTATGGTATATTGGGTATGGGTCTGACCGACACACAAAGGTAAGTTCTTTTGTTGTTTATTATCATTAAACTTTACAACATCGAATATCTAAAGAAAGATCAAATAAAATCAGAATTCATACATAGAAAAATAACAGAATACATGTGCCCTCCCCTCATTGAGAAGAAAAGAACCCAACAAGTTAATAACCCCAAAGGACAAAGGTTAGCACTTTGTTACAGCATAGACAGTAAAGAAAAGAACAAAGTTCCTACTAAAGCTATCCAGTAAATAAACAAGATTTAAGCAGACTCAGATAATAAAATTTTTCCTGTAACAAAGAAAATATTCACTCTCTCTACCATACGTGGCCACTCAATAACGCTCTTCTTACCTAGTCTTGGTGAACAAATCTCTTGGACACACAATTCCTGAATATATATATATATATATATATATATATATATATATATATATATATATATATATATATATATAATATATATATATATATATATATATATATAATATATATATATATATGAATAATATATATATATATATATATATATATATATATATATATATATATATATATATATATATATATATATATATATATATATATATATTCTAGTGTTTTTATCTTCCAAATTGGGCCCCAGTCCCTCCTCGAATAATTAAATTTTATAAGGGGGAACGCCTAATTTGGTGGTTGATTTCTGGATAAACAAATGTCACCCCGAATAGTTAATGTAGAGAAAAAAACAAGATCTGGTGTTCACAGTAAACAGTAGCAAATCCTTCTAGTATAGGGAAACATCTGGTTGCTAAAAACTGTTATTTATGATGATGATGGTAAATCCTATCGGCTGGCTCTGGGGGTGAGTGCCTATTTTGAAACAGCATAACTTGCTGGATAAATCCGCTGATACGACTGTCAAAAGTCAGATAGTAATGATTTGTATTACGCCACAGTGGGCTGATAAAATTGAATGAATATCTGGGTATTTGTAAGTCCAGTTAACTTTACTATTTAAAATGTTTATGTGTCTCTTTGGCAACTACTGTTCACAACTGAACTTGGGGACGCGTAATGCCAAGAAGAGGACAACATTAACCAATCAGTAGATGAAGAAAAGGACCAAAAATAGACCACAATAGACCAAAATAAACCGCTGGTCGCCGTTTGATCAGGTCTGCTAGAATAGAGAAACATTATGAAAAAATGCTAGTATTATATCTCTACATATATACACGGAAGGGGACGAGACGATCTCTCATCCTCTCCGTCAGTCCTGATTAACGTTAAGAGGCACCCGGTGTCTATAGCCTATCCTATCGCGCGTCGCTTAGCGGGTGCAGGTTTCGTTGAGGCATGCAGCCTTTCCCCTCCTGTTGCGGTCAACGATCAGCGTACAATGTCAATTATTATTTAATTATCCCTACGCACACTTAACAGATATCGGCTGTCATTAATGGCTATTAGATTGTCGGCGTCTGTTTGTTTTAGTCGCGTGGTATTTAAATAACATTCACTTATATAATTACACAAAATGGATTAAACGTGAATTCTATGGTCCACCATCATATTAATTTTGTCAGCTAAACCGTATCTTTTGTGTGAGAAAGCGGGTAATGGAAATTATATTAACTGAACAACTGGCAAGAAATATCAACGCGTTATTTTATTTCACTAGTTTTAACGCTAAGAATTCGCCGTGAATTATATTGGTAAAACTTAACACATTTTAACACTTAAGCACACAATTCTATTACCAGAAAATCCGAATGAAATCCCCACGAAGGCTATTAACACACCTTCCACAAAATGGTTCTAGACTACGTGTTTAGACTCCGAAAAATTCTGACCGACAACTGATAACTGGTTTGGGAAGACGCAGTTTATATACATTATTGTTATCTGCTCTCTAGAGGATGTTACTTTTCACACTATAGGGCATAGCAGAAAAATCAGGAAACTACGTTTCCCCTTATAAAAGCTTTACGGTCGCTCTGTTCGGCGTTGCTACCCGACAACAGAGACTTAAACCGCGTAACGGGCTTCTAGTAGATTTGCCCGCTTCTGGAGATCAAAGAATTTATCTCCCCCTGTATGTACAAACATCAGAGAGTACACGGGAAAATATTTTGCCCTATCGTCTCACTGTAAGCTGCATGGCTGTGCTAGCGAATCATAGACGCTACGAGATCACGAAAAACTGTCAGACACTGTAGGCTATATTTCCATTATACGTCACACTACTACTAAGTTGTGATGGCTTCCCGAATCTGAACTTTGAAACATTAATGAACTGTATAATTGCTTGCAGTGTTAACCCTTGGCATTTCGCTTGGGAACATGAACATCAGACACAATGCGCATTTGCCCGGGACTATCCCAGGGTTGTCTACTATCACCGGTGCTGAGTAACATCTACACAGCAAAAGTAGCCACCGTTCAGCCAGCTGAGTTGGGTCGAATTTTGACTTTTGCTGATGACATACTCATTTATAGAACTGGCTCTGACCGATAGGAAATAGTTAATAGCTTTTACGGGACATGACATGAGGTGTTTAAACTGGCGCCAAAGTCAATCCTAACAAGGCCTCTTTAAACAACTTCATGGTGAAAACAACCTTCCAGATATTACTCTCAATGGACAGAAAATTGAAAGGTAAGAAAAACTGAAAAACCTTGGAGTTACAAGCTATTCATATCAGTCATGGGCTGGGAATTCTCACGCTGGAAGTAACACAATGTGAACGACAAGAGCGCATTTAGAATGAAGGGATGCGTATACTCTTGGTCTGTACACGAGATATATGCATTGTGACAATGAGGTACATGCTTGGAGGGCTGTCGATTAGATCCAGATATGTAATGGCTCAGGCAAAACCCTATATGCGAGTAACCACAGACAAACGGCACCCACTGCATGGAAACTTAGCTGACATTAAGGGAGCAAGAATAAAGAGAGGGTTGTCAAGGATGGCCCAGGCAGAGGCAATGATCGAGCAGGTGTCCATAGTTGAAAATATATTCAAAGGAGAAGAGTGGAAGTCAGATGAGAACTGGATGAACTACCAGCAAGTCATCATTAGCCTTGGCAGAGAGTGTAGAATTTTGGCAATGGGAAAGCAGAACTGGAAATTAATCAACTGATACATGATCATGCCAGGGATAATGATAACATTTTGTACATGATGGGTCTGTGATCCGTGGTGAGAAATCAGGTTGGGGCTTCTCTGCTAGGGTAAAGGGCAGAGATCATCACTGAACATTAGAGGGGCTTACAGATAACAACTTCCAGCATGAGAATGGAGGTAGAGGCAGTTATTGCAGCCTTAAGGTGGCTAACTGAAACTTCATTAACAAAGGCAATCATTGTGTCAGACTCTCAGTCCATGGTACTAAAGGTTTAAAATGGTTGGCTTGGGCTCAATGAATGGAAAACATTCATAGAAGCTTCGAATTTGCAGGAACTGGTGTGGATTGACTGCCTTGGTCATGCAGTGGTACTCTGTATTGAGAGAGCTGACAGATTAGCAATCAAGTGCATCCACAGTTTGGGGGACACCGGATATGGATAACCGAGAAATACTGAGAACAAAGAATGACGCCTGTTAGAGAATGATACTGCAATAGATGAATCAACAAGGTTAAGACTGTTGGAATTTGACATGAAACACAAAGCTAGCCGAAATGAAAGGATACATCCGTCATGTATACAACCAGCGAGATACAGGAGCAGTTAGCATTCGTACTTATCGACAAATACTGAGGGAGATTGAGCACCTTTGTGTTTGCACGTTGTGTCAACATACATCACAGTACAGTATGCCAAGTCAACGTATACTGATGTGTAACATCTTATGTCGTCATATACTAAAGTATAACATCTTATGTCAACACATATTACTGTATAACTTGTTATGTCAACATATACTGATGTGTAACATGTTATGTCAACATATATTACTTTGTTACATGTTATGTCAACATATATCAATGTTTAACATTATATGTCAACAGATTATACTAATGTGTAACATGTTATGTCAATTTATGCTAATGTTTGCATTTTTTATTGTTTTTAATTTCAAGTTTAAGAGAATACAAATTCCTGTTTATGTGTGTAAATATGAACTCAGAGTTAAAAAATTACGAAATTTCTTCTAACAGTATTGTTCTCTTACAATTTTAGTATATATATATATGTATTTCTAATCTGAGGAAGGGTGGCAGGACAGCAGTCGTGTGTTTCTATTCTGCCAACTTAGTCATGCTTTTCATAGTTACTGGGTTTTTTTTTATATCTTTCTGAAAACAACGATATACAAAATACACTTATTCATTCTTTCAAGTATTTCTTCAGAAGATTCTTCACTTTAATTGGTACTGAGATATACTTTCCCCTTCTCACACAATAGTAATCTCATCTCTAATAGCTCGCCCTGATAGTACGTCTAATAGTTCACTTTGATGATATGCACTGATAGTACGCTTTAATAGCTCACTTTGATTGTAGGCCCTGATAGTACGCCTTAAAAAGCTCACTTTGACGGTAGGCCCTGATAGTAGCCTTCATAGCTCACTTTAATGATAGGCCTAGTAGTAAGCTTAATTGCTTACTTTAATGATAGGCGCTTGGTAGTAAGCTTAATAGCTCACTTTAATGATAGGCCCTGATAGTACGCCTTAATAGTTCTCTTTGATGATATGCCCCAGTTGTATTATGCCGTAATAACAATATTTGATGGTACGCCCTGGTAGTACACCTTAATAGTCCACTTTGATGCTACGCCCTGAAATTA
Source organism: Oreohelix idahoensis (assembly GCA_024509875.1). Lineage (NCBI taxonomy): Eukaryota > Metazoa > Mollusca > Gastropoda > Stylommatophora > Oreohelicidae > Oreohelix > Oreohelix idahoensis. The sequence continues at coordinate 64,792 of JAMPIV010021080.1, forward strand.
CGCCTTAATAGTCCACTTTAATCGTACGCCCTGATAGTACGCCTTGATAGTCCACTTTGTTCGAACACCCTGATAGTACGCCTTACTAGGCCTCTTTGATGGTATGCCCGATATTATGCCGTAATTATCCTATTTGATGGTACGCGCTGATAGGACGCCTTAATAGTCCACTTTGGTTGTAGGCCCTGATAGTACGCCTTAATAGTTCACTTTCATTGTACACACTCATAGTTGCTATAGAACGTATATTGATATATTTTGTATTCGCACTGGTTTTAACTTATATTGAACGCTGTATATTTAATACGTCACCGGTTGTCTATGACGTAACGCGTTTGCACTAATTTATTCTAACGGCTAATATTCGTGGCCTTTCGTTACTTCAAGTCGTCCTAGTAAGACGTGTTTATTCTAGCTCCAAGAATTGAGGAGGAAGATATTTATTTAAGTGGCATAACTAACTTCGGAGGCCGCCACCATGTTTCTAAGATGGTCCTGAACTTATATAGAAGTTCCACCACTTACCGAGTAAGATAAATCAAGTATTTTTACATTCACGTCGTCTGGTCCACATTACGTGGGTGGTCATCGTTCGTATGCACCTCTAGTACAGCGGCCAGGACTGAATGATTGAGACGAGACAGATGGAAGATTAACTACTATGTATGCCTTGAATATGCATTGACCATGAAGATGTTTCCTTGATGTAAATAAAATGCTGAGAAGATATATTGTGGGACCCTCTACCCCGTCGTTTGTGTTATTGCGCCAGTGATGTTCTTGTGACGACCCATACCATCTCCATTCGTGTTTGTCAGCATGATGCATGAAACGTTTCGGGATACTGTACTCTACTTAAAAACCAAACTACAAGAAGAAAACCACACGTAAACAATAGTACGCCTTAATAGCTCACTTTGATGGTACGCCCTGATAGTACGCATTAATAGCTCACTTTGATGATAGGCCCCTGATAGTACGCCTTAATATGCTCACTTTGATTGTAAGCCCCTGATAGTACGCCTTAAAAGCTCATTTTGATTGGTAGGCCCTGATAGTAGCCTTAATAGCTCACTTTGATGATAGGTCCTAGTAGTAAGCTTTAAATTGCTCACTTATAATAATATGTGCTGGTAGTAAGCTTTAATAGCTCACTTTAATGATAGGGCCTGATAGTGCGCCTTATAGTCCTCTTTAATGTATGCTCCGGTATTATGCCGTAATAACAATATTTGATTGTTAGCCCTGATTGTACACCTTAATAGTCCACTTTGATGATACGCCCTGATATTACGCCTTAATAGCCCACTTTGATTGCACGCCCTGATAGTACGCCTTAATAGTCCTCTTTGATGGTATGCCCGATATTATGCCGAAATAATCCTATTTGATGGTACGCCCTGATAGGACGCCTTAATCGTCTACTTTGGTTTTTCTAGGACCTCCTTATTTGTTTTCATCTCTTTCCATGAGATACGCCCCATTCTTCTATATATCCACATTTCAAGGCCTCAATTCTTTCTTCCAAATGCTTATTCATCGTCCATGTTTCTGCACCATACAGAAATGCAGAATATATATAACACTTTATGATTCTCAGTTTTAATTGGTGAGATAACTGTTTAGATGTCAGTATATGTTTCATGTTGTTGAATGTAGCTTTGGCCATTCCTATTCTCTTCTTGATTTATGTTTCACATCTGCCATCTTCTGTTATTATATGACCAAGATATACGTAGCACTTGACTTGTTCCAGGATTTTCCCATTTACGCTTATCTTTAATGTGGGTTTATCATCTGTTTTGCTAATTATCATAGTTTTTGTTTTCTCAACATTAATGTCGAGTCCATATTCTTGACTTATACTGTTCACTTGCTTCATTAGTTCTTGTAACTACTGTTCGCTTTTAGCTAACAACACGGTATTATATCTAAGGTTGTTTATTGACCTTCCACTGATGTTCAGTCATGGTATTTCCTGTATCTGTTTGAAAATTTTTTTGGTGTATAGATTAAATAGGCAGGGGGACAGCACACAACCTTGTCTGACACCTCTTTTTATGTCTATGTATGGTGAATAATTCCTTCCAGATCTTACTGTGGCAGTTTGCTCCCAATAAAGGTTAATGAGTATTCTTATATCTTTTCCATCAATACCTATGTCTTCGAGGCATTCAATTATTTTCTCACGATGGACTCTGTCAAAAGCCTTCTTATAGTCAATGAAGCACATGTACATACTTTTTTTGGACCTCTGTATATTTTTCTGCTAATATTCTTAGGCAAAATATTGCATCTCTTGTTCCACTGTTCCGTCTAAAACCAAACTGTTCTTCTTGGATTTCGCTGTCTACCTTACTTTTTATTCTTTCCTGTATGATTTTGAGGAGTATTTTAATTACATGACTCATCAGGCTAATTGATCTGATAGGCCCTGATAGTACGCCTTAATTGCTCACTTTGATGGTACGCCCTGATAATAATCCGTAAAAGTTGTCTTTGATCTTATGCTCTGATAGTATTTAGTAATAGTCGTCTTTGATGGTACACCCTGATATTACACCATTATAGTCCTCGTTGATGGTACACCCTAATAGTACACAATGTCACATAATTATTGGGCCGATCTCTTTTCCTCTCCTGCAGTATGTAGTTAAATTTTTGTGTGTACTAAATTACTTGCAATTTGCGTGGTCGTCCATTTCTTTCTCTGCCATCAAGCAGATATTAGCTATTTTCTTATCAAATTTACACTCTCTTCAGTGATAGTTGATCATGTTTGCTTTGCGCTACTCGGCTTTGCTAAGATTAAGACGCAGGTAAAACCAAGATGGACCCGGTCAATTTTCGTATCGTGACCGCATGTTATGTTTACCTAGGAGTGCCCCGCGATGAATTATCGACATGTCGGCATGCACTCGGCGAAAACGAATGACATAATCATTTCCTGTACACCATGTTACAAAGACATTACTTTAGATGAAAGTAAGATGTTGTATTTGAGAAAACATTTCCGAGAGAGGATCGGATGTTTTCATTTCATATTTAGGAAACACAACCTTTGCGTTAATGCACAGAAATTTCCTAGTGGAAATATTTGGAATAACCCCGTCCTAAACACGCATGTTTGAAATTATTGGTCGGCACTTGAGATGTAAACATAACTACATTTCTGATTGGGGCCTGGTCGAATAGTAAACAACACGTGCCAAGAACGAAAGGGGCAATATAACCGGACACTTTAGTCGGTTGAAAGCACTGTGAAAATCTACTTCGCGCCAAGAAGACAACCAGACCTTGCAAGAGTTAAGATTAAAATCAGCTTTCATTTATCGAACCGGATCCTAGTGTGAGCGTCTTGAGGACATAGAGCCATATTTTAACACGGAAAACCAAAATCTGAGAGAACTGAAAGACAAGTCAAAGTGGGAACTTATTGCTAAAGTAACAACACCCCAGACCAAGTGTAAGAGGCCTCTACAAGTGAATTTATTTCTCTGAGCCAGCAGTCAGTCAGCCTAAAGATTGGCATAAGTTGAACATTTTGAATTCTATATTTTTTCATTATTAACATGTACTTGTAATCTAATATGTATATTTTGACATGTGAATATTAATATGTGAAAAATGCTAGTGGATGTCCAAGTCAGTTGAGGCTGGCAACCTCAGCATATAGAATGTTGATTTCATGACCCACCACTGCCAGGGCTGGTGACTGCTTTATTGCGAGTTTCTTAAAAAGAATCAAAAGCAGAGGTAGTCCCAAGTTCCGTATGGAGCAGGGAGGGAATGATGACAGAAATTATGTACATACTTGTTATATTATTAACCTTTTCAACCAGTGTAAATGTAAAACATATTCACTTTACTGTAAGGAAAGTTTACACCTTTTCTTACTTACTTAGTCGTTCCCCTTCTACCGTGAGGTGTAGAGGTTTGGAAGAGAAAGCGCCAGACCATCCTATCGGCTGTCTTCCTCCTGGCCTGGTTCCATTCTAGTCCTTGGTCCTTCAAAGATTGTCTAATGTTGTCCTCCCAGCGGACTCTGGGTCGTCCTCGGGGTCTGGATCCTTGGCTCTTTGTTTCCCATGCTTGTCGTGGTATCCGATCTTCTCCCATTCTGCAGACATGGCCAAACCATCTTAATTGGGACTGTTATACTTGGGTCTGCAGGGGGTAGGATTTAAGGCCTTGACGTATCGTCTGGTTGCGTACCATGTCTCTTTTTGTTACTTCAACCACTTTCCTCAGATACCTCATTTCTGAGGTTTGGAACTGGCTTTTATGGGTTGTAGTCATTGCCCATGACTCGCATCCATATGTCAAAACTGGGACATAGGTGGAGCGGTATACAGCCATCTTCGTTTTCTTACCAACCTCTCTCTTGCTGAGGAATCCTCGATTTATGGCCTGAAAAAGTCTCCCAGCTGCTGCTTTTCGAGTGGCCAACTCTTCTTTGATGCCTCCCTTTCGGTCTATAATAGCTCCGAGGTATTTAAAGTGGTCGACCTGCTCCAGGACCTGTTCTCCCAGCTTAATCTGATGTCTTCTTTCTTCTCGTGATATCACCATGGATTTTGTTTTAGAGCTGCTTATGACCATCCCTCTCTTCTCCAGCTCTTCCTTCCAGACTTGCAGGTTGGATTGGAGATGTGCCTCTGATTTAGCAATCAGGGCAACATCATCAGCAAATGCCAGCTCCGAAATATAGACCTGTCTCATCTTCCAGTACCCCACTGAATACTTTCTTGTTCTCTCCTTACATGCCTTGATGACATCGTCTATAAGGAGTATGAAGAGGTAAGGTGATAGGATATCACATTGTCTTACACCAGTGGTGGTCCTGAACTCTTCTGACTTATGGCTTGCTGTCCTCACATAATTTCTGCAAGACTTGTAGAAGCTCTGTATAGCATGAATCAGAGGTGCTGGAATATTCTTCCTTGCCAAACAGTCCCAAAGTTTGCTCCAGGGGACCCTGTCAAACGCCTTTTCCAGATCTATGAAACAAAGATGGATCTCACTCTTATACTCAAGGGCCTTTTCACTCAGCTGTCTGAGTGTGAAGATTAGGTCTTGAATACTTCGGTTTGCCCGGAAGCCGCACTGGACCTCATCCAATTGTGGCTAAGCTAGGCGTCGGAGTCTCTGCTCTAGGATTCTAGAGTAGATTTTACCAGGGACACTGAGAAGTGATATGCCTCTATGGTTTCCACACTGTCGATTGTCACCTTTTTTGAAAATTGGTGTATGATGGCAATCTCCCAATCCTTTGGTATGGTCTTGTTGTACCACGCTGCCTGTAAAACCCTTAAGAGTAATAGGTCGCCCGATGCTCCCATGAACTTAATCATTTCTGGTGTTATACCATCATGCCCTGCTGCTTTGCCCATCTTGATTTTCTCCAGTGCTGCCTTCAGTTCTTCCATCTTTATGTCATCTTCACCATCATTGGTTTTCTCTTCTGTGCTAGTGTTTATCATTTCTGATGCTTCACCATGCTCACCATCCAAGGAGTTCTGAGAAATATTCTTTCCATCTTTCCATTACTTCCTTCGGGGCAGTACAACCTTTTCAACCGATGTAAATGTAACCATTTTCAAACTATATTGTTAACATTTTCAACTAAAGTTAACTATAAAACTATTCATTTTAAATGTAAAAATAGTTTTTCGCCCACTGCGATTAAGATTAATTCTCAGAGAGGGTAAAAGTTCTGAAGGTAGATGGGATTGTGGAATGAAAAGAGGGGGGCACATAAGTATTTGTCGGGAAACTGTATACTCAGAGGGTATGTGTTTCTCCTCTTTTGCCGTACTAGTTGGTGGTACCAGTTGAGGGCACTATTTCTGGAACAAGTGAGGGTATAAGTGGCCTGAAGTCGACGCTAGACACCATCATCAGACGGGTCTTAGAGACGCTGGCCCAGCTGTGCAGATACAACTTGATTCTACTTGGAACGTGCTGCAACTCTTAATCTTGACTAGGGACGCGAGCGATCCACTCACCTATCTGCGAAGAACCAAAACACCAGCGGGAGCAGATACCTCAGCAGCTAAGTGTACAAATAAAAGCTGCCAAGTGAAACTTCCCCTTATATTAATTCCCATTAACATCATACGATGATGACCAATTTTTGTTAAAGAATTATTCAACTTTTAATACCTGTTAAAACCTAATTGAGTATTAAATGTGTTACTTATATCTATCCAAATTTAAAGTTGATTTAATCATTATGAATGTGTTGTTTCCGTATGTCTCAGACAATTTCTTAAATACGCTTAAACAGAGCTATACCTCTTCTTGCGATCGCATCTTTGATGTTTACACGGTCAGACGAGCTCTCATGATGAATTCGACCGTTGTCTGGAGTTCGTCTTTAGCTCCATACAACTCAGAGTTTAGTGTTGAGTCATTGGGCCAATATATATTTCTTAACTGGTCGTATAGAGGACAACCCTGTAGAACATGCTCAGCAGTTTGTTCGTATAATCCACATGTGCACAGTTGTGAGTATTGGGGCAATTACGACAGAAGTTTTTGCCAGGAATAGCCTATGAGGTATTAGGTAGAAGGTATTTAGAAATTGGCTCATTAAGAAAGAATAAAGACCTATTCCAGATAGGGACAAGAAGAAGGGAATGCGAATGCTTTCCACCGGACAATGTTTTCTAGTTAATTATGGAAAGAGTTCTGTTTCCCCACGATCTTAGCTTCTGCCCTTAGATCCCGTAACAGAAAAAGCCCCCAACCTCATCTGAGTGTACACATATTCCTATATGTAGACATTTAACACCGACAGCACGAGTGAAACATTAACAAACTAGATAATGATCACACGTCTATTGGGTTTATTAATTAAATATCTACACATATAGGGTTAATAATGGTTAGAACGTGATGATGGTAGAAAACGATTCACACAAAACACACAGATGAGATATTAATATTGTAGTTAATTAGGTAGTAGTTAATTACGAATGAGCTTGTGTAAAGCGAAATGATGATGATGTGATATGATACGAGTTACCAAAATGATGAGTAATCGACAAAGTCCACGTGTCTCTAAATGCTTTTCCTCGGATAGGATGATTCACATGTATGCATAGAATGTCCCAAGTTGTTATGTGTTATGTCGAGTGGGGTATCTCTAAGTCTAGGACGTTGTGATGAAAACTGTTGTCATACTGAGAACGTTGACGATATATATATATATATATATATATATATATATATATATATATATATATATATATATATATATATATATATATATATATATATATATATATATATATATATATATATATATATATACATATATATATATATATATATATATATATATATATATATATGTGTGTGTGTGTGTGTGTGTGTGTAGTCCTTCACTGTTTTATGTCTCTGTAGCGTTGATCAACGGTTAATAGTTGTCGTATGAAAATGTCTGTTGTCTAATCTCCGGAGGGTACTGGCAGACTGGATATCTTCACGAAATGTTAGTGATATGTTGATTCATTATCTTGTGTATGTAATCGTGATTCATAAAATATACTTTGTAGTCTGCTTTATAGAATGCGCTTAAGAGTGTGTTGCACTTGGTATAAATATGAGATTCAACTTTTCAGCTCTTTAGCTTGACTTCAGATAGTACGCTTCCGATGGAGCTGAACTTGATATGACTAATCAACTATGAGCTTTAGCTTGACTCCTGTAGTAAGCTTTCGAGTGACTGGACATTGCTATAACTATGTATTGAACTTGAGCGCATGTGATATATGCTGACGAAAAAGGCCGCGTCCACCTTCTTGAGCGTGACGAGAAATATTCCTTTTTAAGTAAGGAACGAAGAATATCCTATGGCGAATTTTGCAAACCAAATGTCCGTTTTGATAACTTATTTCTGGTTAGACGTCAGACACGTAGCGTGTAGACTCAGATTTCTGATGGACTGAAGACACACAAAAGTCTTCGTAAGTTTTCACATTTATTCTACTTCTTACTATTGATCTCTATGATGTTAAATATATTGTGCATGCGAGTGTGTGCGTATGAAAGACTATGATGATGATTTAACAAGCTAGATGAAGGTAACGTAAAAGGTGAAGTATGAACTATTAATTACTTCCTATCGGCCTATCATCTTAGAGGAAAATCTTCTGATTTTATTAAGCATTTATGAGAAGAATTAATTGAAAAACTATCTTTCGCACATTTAGCTGTGAGGTTAAGATGAATAAAGAATTATAAAAAAGTATTAATATCTTTATAAGATCTACTAACCTTCTTTTCCCTTCGCAAAATCCTTTAAGAACACAATACACACAGATACGAACTATTTATCCACACTGAATTAATTGCAGGCTATGCGTTTGGGGATTTCTCTTTACATCACAATGTTGAAAAGCTGGACTCATCTCTCTAGCGAGCAGCGCGGTATATTATATCTCTAAAAGTCAAATGTGGGTCCCTAGGACCGGTGACGTACAACTCCGCCCATACAACCAATAGCTAAAAGTCCCTCTGTTCACTCATTCCCAGGATCTCTCTTGTCCCCTGTCAGTCCAAAAGTGGGTGAGGCAATTCGCAACCAACGTTTGTTGCCGGGCTTGCCTGACAAACTGGTGTTGAGATAATTGGCTGGCCAATGCAAAAATGTCCCCCGCCTTCCAACGATCATATCGCTCTCTGGCGCTTTTGCCCCGCGAGTCAAGCTGTGTTCAATGTTGCTGGCGGCGGCCTTTGTCCCCTCGGTCCATTGTCGCTTACATGCTAACACGTTTCTTTGTCGTCCCGGGCTCTATTGTATTTTGCGCCATTGTGACCGTGTTTTGTTTAAACAACGGCTGAGCCCTGAATGATGTCCATCTGGCGTCTCTCAAAATAATAGTATCCCAAGCTGGTATGTGTGACAGTTATTTACACAGGGACTGGTTATCAAAGAATGTTTTATTCAGTCCAAGCTGGGGTTTTGCAAGATTAGGATAAACCCATATGAGTTTAACAAGGTGGGAAACTGAATCAATAGAATGTGGTTCTTTAGATACCAGATGCGAGTTATTAAAACGATGAAATAGCAAATGTGGGATGAAAGAGCACAATGTTTGAGAAAATAAAATAAGAAAGATGTAGGAAAAGGTAGAGCAATAAGGCTTTGGCGCTCTTTTATCACAACAGCCCCCTCCTAAAGTGTGATGTCAATCATACTCAGGAGAGCTTAGCCTTCTTGCTCGGGATTCATTAATCCTTTTCCTCATCTTCGTTTTTCTCTCCTGTTTCCACCATTTCCTCTACTTGTCTGTGCTCTCCTTCCTGCCTTATAGGATGCCGGCTTACAAAATCCGCTCCTACGTTATCTTTTCCTTGGATATAGTCCACTTGGAACGTGTAAGGTTGTAGAACAAGCGACCACCTCATCGGTCTAGCATTCAAATTCTTTGAATTGGCGAAAAAGGTCAGAGGATGGTGATCACTATGGATCGTAAATTTCCTTCCGTACAGGTATGCTTGAAATTTTTGAATTCCCCAGACGAGGGACAAACATTCCTTTTCGATTGCGGAATAGTTTTGTTTTGCTCGATTTAACTTCCGACTCGCGTATGCGACCGGAAATAGATTTGGTGGGCTTCTTTCGTCCGGCTTTAGTAATGTAGCCCCGATTCCAATGTTACTGGCATCTGTGCGCCAGATGAATTTTCGAGATAAATCCGGGAGCCGTAAAATGGGTTTTGCGGTGAGTTTCTCTTCTTAGGTCTCAACAGAGGTCCAATTATATCAACGGCCACTTTTTCAAATGGGGTGCCCAAGAGTGGCATCTCCCCAAGGGTCGCAGGTGACGTCCAGTGCAACTTTCTGGCACTGAGGACAAGACTTGACGAAACGTTCAATGTCGCCGGTGATCCCTGGCCAATAATACTGGCAGGCGATTCGCTGAGTGGTGGCGCTCATTCCCATGTGTCCACTAAATGGGATAGAGTGGCCCATCTCCAGCACCTGGTTCCTATAGGTAGCAGGAACTACTAATTGGTTGTGTTCCTGTCTTTCATTTCCAGCTCGGCGATACATCAATCCATTCTTCATAAAGAAGTATCCCTTGGTAGGTGGGTTGTGTGTCCTAGGTAATTTTAAAAAATAGGGCGCCAGTGAGGAATCTTCCATTTAGGCCCTCTTCAATTCCTCGGGGAGGATACTGGTAGGAGGTTCCTGCTCTGTGTCCATTTTCGACTTTCCTCTAGTCTTTACGGCCGCCATGAATAGTGGTTGAGCAGGCTCTCCAAAGAACACATATCTACATCCCAAGATTAGAAAGTAGATTGGTTCTTCCATTATGGCTGCACAAATCTCTCCTATCACGTAACGAGATTCCACTCTGATACGTGCAGTTGGCAGTCGTCGGTGCAACATCCTTCGACGGACCTTGGATGTCAACACTCTCTTCTGTCATCTATTCAGGAGTGACAAGAGATGAAAGCACGTCCTGTGTCATAAAGGCACTACACAAATTGTCCGTTTACGAGAACTGATTCGATGACGGGAGGATGAGAAATTTTTCCGATAGACAACAGTGGTGAAGCAGACAATCGTAGCTTGTACATGTGTTTATTCAGTTTGTTATGCTCTGTCCTGAGACAAAAAATGGTGATCTGTTCCTGCCGGTCAAGAGTGTCACAGTCGTCGTTGGGTTGATTCTGTTCTCTTCTGATAGCCTGAATAGCTCTCTTTTTCTCAAAGTATGTGATTTCATTGATCTTCTTGTTCACATATCTCACCTCCCTTTTTTTCAAGTTTATCTCCCCCCTTTTCAGTTTTCTGGGTATACCACAATGGTATGGTACCCACTGAAGTATGGTTTCGCTTTTTGGCACGTACCCTTGCTTAGTTCATTTCTCAGATGCGGGAGTTTACCACCCTTGAGAGCTTGCAGGACAGACAGTGCATCTGTGAGGATGACTACCTGGTGGCAGTCAGAGTTGGTGTTATAAATCATATTTGCAGCTTACTCTAGAGCTTGAACCTCAGCTGTATAGTTGGAACAGAATTTACCAGTGGGAATGTGCCTAGTCTCATAGTGGTTGTCAGGATATGAGATAAAGACACCGGCGCCTTCATTCTTAACAGCCTTTGTTGCTGACCCATCTGTGTAGGCATGTATCCGTGATTGTTTGGGACAGCTTTCTTGGATCATACTCAATGTACCAGTTCATTTTTTCAGATCATTATACTCATATCCAGTTGTATTGGGAGCCGCGCTAGGTGTAGTGGTTACAACACCGCTCTGGCGACCGGGTGATACAGGATCAAACCCGGGCGACGGCATTTGAGGATTTTTCGTCGACCGGGATTTGGACTGGATTAACTCGAGACCTGGCGAGGACATTTGAAGGGTGTCGTCGACCAGGGACTGGCGGCTCCTGAGCCGACCCAGCTGCAATGGGTACCTCCGAAATCGGCGAGTATTTGCCTGAATGGCGAGGGACACCTGTCTCTGTACAAGAAATAAAGGGATACTCACGTAAAATCAATGTCAGGTTAGACATTAAAAAAAAAAAAAAATAATAATAATAACCTGAGATTTCACCTCGAGTATTAGCGGGCGAACGAAAAAAAAAAAAAAAAAAAATATCCAGTTGTGAGACCACTGATTGATATATTAATTTGGAGGGTACTGCTGGTCTGTTCCATGGTACGCAGTTTTGTCTTCATGGATAGGTCTTCTTGATGCTGTCTTATAAGTCTTTTCCCCCGATGCACAAAGCTGCTACGCTTTAGACGTCCCAATGCCAGATCATCTAGTCTTGCCTTCATTGGGTGCATTGGCATACTGTTGTACTTTTCCATCAGGATCATGGTTTTTGTGTCTCTTCTATGGGACAATGTCTGTAATCCAGCAACCTTCTGCATCTCTGTTATTGGTGTAGTTTTCATGGCTACTGTAATGAGCCTGAGAGCTTGATTTTGCACCTTGTCCAAAGACTGCAGATGTGAGTTAGCAGCTGATGACCATGCTGCTGAGCTAAACTCTAAGTGTGGTCTTATTACTCCATTATAAATCTTCTTTAGATTTCGTTCATTTGCTCCCCAAGTTGGTACCTGCTAATTTTCTGAGTATGCCTAGTCGTCTTCGGGCCTTTCCTTCTGCATTTTCAATATGCTTATTCCATGTAAGCCTTTGGTCAAATGTCACCCAAGATAGGTGGGGTAGCTTTCTTCCTTGATCACGGTTTGTCCCTAGGTGTATGTTAGCTGATTTGTCCTTGGGGGCGAGGGAGAACAGTGTTGTGGAGGTTTTGTCTGTGTTTATTGTGATAAGCCATTTCTCTGCCCATGACACTAGCATGTCTGCTGCCCGCTGCATTCTATAATTTGCTGTGGTGACATTTTCATCAGCGCACCAGAGTACTAGGTCATCTGCATATAAGGCAGCTTTAACTCCTGCAGGGAGATCTTTCACCAGGTCATTGATGTAAACAAGGAAGAGTGTTGGGGAAATTACTCCTCCTTGAGGTACCCCCTGATGGAGCAACACTTTTCTGCTCTGCAGACCGTCAAGAGTGACTCTAGTTCTCCTGTTATGCAAGTATGACTGGATCCATTTCATCATGTTGCCTTGGATTCCACTTCTCCTAAGTTTTGCAATGAGGCCATCTTTCCACACCTTGTCAAAGGCCTGCTTGTCGCTCCATAGTCTTCCCAACACAGCTTGTGAGACTGATTGGCCGGTAACTTGCAGCCTCGGTCTTACATTTCCCTTTCTTTAGTATGGGTATTGTGATGGCTTCTCTCCATACTTGGGGTACCGTTCCTTTCAACCAGCTGTGGTTGAATATCTCGAGCAGTTTTGTCTTTGCTGCTGAGCTCAGATTTACTAGCATTTCGTTGCTGATTTTGTCTGGGCCGGGTGACTTTTGAAACTTAAGCTTGGAAATAGCGTTCTGTAGTTCTCCTAGTGTGATGGGGTCCCTCATTGAGGCATGAGTATCTATCTGTCTGTCCCGTGGTTGCCCGTATATCTTTTGTTATCTCTCTCTGATGGTCTATGTTAATGGTTAAGTTGCTTTCTGAAATGTACCTTCTAGCAAACAGGTCTGCAGCTTGTGTTCCTCTGAGAATGTTCCCACCTTCTTCTAATGTGATAGTCTGCCTAGGCAAGGAACACTCTCCATTTAGAGATTTAACTAATCTCCAAAGTTTCTTGCCGTCTTTCTCAAGGTTCAGCGCTGCCGTTTTATTTCTCCAGCTTTTCCGTTTTTCTTTTAGCTTTGTTCTCTGAAACTCTGCTACGGCCTTGTTCCATTTGTTGTGAGTTTCAAGTGAAGACTGAGACTCTGCGTCCTTTCTAGCTTTGTCCATAGCTTCCGGGCCTTCTTGGATTGTGCTGGACCAGTATGGTGTGTAATTACACAGGAATACTTTGGGAATGGTTTCTTTTGCAGCTTGAAGTATGCATCTGTTGAAGTCTTTTACCACTTCACTAATGTCTCTGTTCTGCACCTTGAGGTCAAACAGCAGCGTATTCACGCGATGCTTGAATAAACCCCAGTTGGCTTTTTTGTAATTTCATCTTGTAATGGCTGGGCCTATATTGAGAGTTACACACTGGACAGTAAGAAAGATTGGGCGATGGCCGCTTCCTTCTAGTTGGTCTCATACTTCTCTACGTATGAATCCAGCTATATGTGGGGTGCCGAAGGTAAGATCTGGAGTTGAGGTTGTGCCATCCTCTGGAGTAGAAGGTAGGAGTATCTGTGGCAGTATTGGCTAAGATTAGGGACGTGGTCATCTTGCCATATTTCAACCTCTTCACCCTTGTGATCTAAATGGTTATAGCCCAGCTCTGGGAGTGGCTATTAAAGTCTCCAACTGCTATAAAGTTGGTGCCTGGTACCTGTATAGAGCTGAAATTTAGGGGTTTGAGCTATACAATAACAATAATAAGAGGAATTCGCTGAATTAACTCAGCTGGGAGCTTGAACGAGCTAACGAATTATAAAATAATCTTATCCTTCACAAACTTTGACGGCAGATACTAGAGTTAACGTGCTCAGCCTATGCAGCATTGTTCTCACTTTTCTGAATATCTTGCGAATAGTCCCTGGAGGTAGAAGCATCATTATCCTTCTATCTACAACTTTGCCAAGAGTAATCTTGTGCAAAGGTAGACACCTTTGAAGACCCACATCACCATAATAGTCGTCTTTGATGGTACACCCTGATATTACACCATAATAGTCCTCTTTGATGGTACACCTTGATAGTACACCATAATAGTCCTCGTCGATTGTACACCCTGATAGTACACTATAATTGTCCTCGTTGATGGTACACCCTGATAGTACACCATAATAGTCCTCGTTGATGGTAATCCCCGATAGTACACCACAATAGTCCTTTTTGATGGAACACACCTGATATGTACACCATAATAGTCCTCTTTTGATGGTACACCCCTGATTATTACACCATAATAGTCCTCTTTGATGGTACACCTTGATAGTACACCATAATAGTCCTCGTCGATTGTACACCCTGATAGTACACTATAATTGTCCTCGTTGATGGTACACCCTGATGGATCATTACCTTGTCTTGTCTTCTAGTTTCATCACTCACTTACAGTTTCCGTCGTGGTCCATCTGACTTCTAATTTCCTGTCTTGTATAGTGTTTAGTAATTCTTTCATGTATTTGTACATCCAAAATTTCTTCTTTTTCTTCTTCTTCGTTCGCCCTGAAAAGGACGTTGGTTGCGTTGTGTCCGTTTACAGCGAAGCTGCGGTATATTTGCGCCTTTCGGCCGACACATCCTACTTCCGCACGGCATTTTTTGGGACCGGGTTTGCCTTCTCTCTTCGATCCCTACTCCTTAGCCAGACTGCGGTGATACAGCCTGTTTCCAGGACCACCACGTGGAGGTGGAGTAGGGTCTTGGTCAGCTCTGGTTCGCTGACCCTGACGCAGGCAGTCTAGCTATGGGTCGCTTACTGCATACCTCACTTTTGATGCGTCTTGCGTCCCCTCCAACATTAAGTAATGGACTAATTTTGTTTTCTTTGATAACAATATTTTCTGTCCCAGTTGTCACAGCGCCTCCTCCGCCCTTTTTTGGGTGTTTCTTTCTGCTTATAAGAAAAGCACCATCTATTAGGATAGAATGTCCAATCCTAAATCTAGCCATGTTTGTAGGTCAACGTTGATTGTGATTAACACAACTGTTGTCTAGTAAGTTGTCAATTATTTCTTTATCAGCGCTTTAATTTTCAAACGAGACGTCTGTTGTGCCTAACGGTAAGCCTCTCAACGTGTCTTTATTGTAGTCACTAGTGTATGGCGTTTTGTTATGTGTTGTGAAGGAAAGTATGTAACTCGAGTAATTTTATTTAGACCTGAAGTTGTTGTTTGAACATGCACCCTAATATTACCGACTTTGTTGAGCGGGACACGCATCGCCAATACGAGGCAAAATTTTAGTTTAAAAAATATAGTAACTCGGGGTAGTGAATAAACTCTCTAAGAAACATCTACATGCATATGCCATTATTATCTTTGTCCTTCTCGCTCCCTATGGATCATTGGAGTACAACAGCTGTGGTACACTTGCAGGAAGTCTGCATCAAAGCATGTATGTGCTCGTATGGTTGTGATTTCTTTAGCACTTTGTTACATGAATATGCTGTTAACTCCAATTGTAACTTCATCTGTGAAGTCTTTTACGAGAGGCCGGAGGGTGGAATGGTATTATTCTTTCTGTTATTGGCTTTCTGCATGAGTTCTAGCAATTCCTATTTGCTTATGGCTAAGAAAACTATCATGTGGGTGTCTTAGATTGTTCACTCATCTTATACTGATGTGTTTTCCTGCGTTGTTTCTCTATGTTTGGATTCTTCCTTGTTTTTCGTGTTGACAGCAAGGAAGTAACACGCGCCATTCTCTTTTTCCCTTTACTACTCAGGCATTTAAATGAAAATATAACTTTCATTAAATCGTCGCGTTTTATCTGCTTTATTCAATCTTCATTTCTTGCCAAAAATAAAATGAGTTCATAAATCGACATCTTATAGTTTAATGTATCATCCTACACAATATCGTACAGTCATCAATCTGGATCATCACACACAATTTTCTTTTAATGTGATATATCCTTCTTTTCAAAATACTTAACCAAAAACTTTGAACACGTTTTTCCGAAAACGACATGCTAAAGTGGAAGATGGAAAAAAGCAGTATTAGGTCAACGATTTTGCTAAACCACATGCCGATAAGTTATACAACAACAACAATAATATTCATTCAAGTAATCTAATCATTTTCCCACAATACACCCACATGTTACATCCTTTACAATGATATTTATGATTTGACTTGTTCCCTTGAGAAAATTCGTACTTATGATCTAGAATTGGTCAGAACTTTGTGTTCATACTTACATTAATCTGCTCAAATTGTCCGCCTTTCTAGTTAAAGAAAAAAAAGCAACCTGATTACAGAATTCATAATGAAAAAACACCTGAGCTCTGTGCATATTAAATTACATAAATATAAATATAGGTAATTAATCTAGAGGTCCCGGGATCGATTCCAAATTAAGGGAATATAAATTTATGGAAGTTTTTTTTTTTTTTTTTTTCAGAAAACCACGTGGTCCTGATAGGTCACATTTTCCTCCTGGTCTCCATGGGTAGTGAGGATATTGGATACCTAGCCTTCTCGGAGCTATGGCGACAAAATATGAGGTCCGTGGGCAAGTTGTGCACGTTAAAAAGTCCCACGGCAAGTTGGAAAATCGTAAAAGAGAGGTCATAAGGGCAGCTCGGCGCCTGGCAAAAAATTAAAAATTAGAAACCTACCCATCAAAAAAATATTTCTAGAATTTGTGATTCTTATTTACACACACTGGGATTCTCGCCGGTGCTACGCAGTTCGTGCACTGTGCTGAGATCCTCCTTGTGTGATCTAAGGGAGGATGTAGGAACGCTGATGGAGTTGTTGTGTGCAATGAAGATTTTCCTCTAAAATCAAAAACAAATCAAAATAATTAATCGGCAATCGTTGGTGTGACGAAATGTCTGTACCTGTCCTTTATGTAATCTCTCACACACCTCCAGCCCTCCAGGCAGTATCATTTCTTCGTCTTCATTTTTTCCTCTCTGATCGCTTTTATTTGGTATTTCATATTTTCCCTTTGATACATTTGCCCTCTTTATGCGGACAAAGCATGGGGAAAGTCTCTAACACGTCACTCCTCTATGGCAGTATTTTGCTACGGGAGTAATTCTTATCTTATTGTGTCGCATTCACGCTTCACGAAGGACGGGTTAAGTTTACGCCAGGTTATTAGACGGTCAGAGACAAAATTTTATCGCATAATCTGTCTCACCCATCTTTTCAAGCGACGGTGCTTTGTTTATCTAAGCTTGTGATGGCCCAGGAGTGCTGAATAGAACCAGATTTGTTTGTCTGGCAAAAACATAAGTGACTACAGCGACCCATCCCTCCAGTCAATACGCCAGAAAAACAGGAGGTACAAAATTATGATGGACAGAGATCTTTCTGTAATTTATTTTTTGTACACAAGGGCATCGGAAACACCATATTACCATAACCTATATGGGAGACTTGCCCTTTGCAAAAATGTGGTTTCCAATGTCGGAAATATTTTGAAAGTACCACACCCGACCTGTGTTTGAATATGATTATAGCGTTTTATTTAACTCCATAACAAACGAAAGCGTGGGAAGAGAGGTGAAATATAAGTCCCTGACCATTTTCGCAGTTTTATTTCACTGTAAATTTCACGCTCGCCAAGACCCCCCCAAAAAACATCAGGACCTTTCCGCCAGAGTGACAGACTAGATTCATAATTACCCTTTGTTAACCCGACCTTTTATTGGAGAACCAATAAGATTTACAAAGCACAGGAAATCTCTACATTTTAATAAGGAACACCAGGACTAGAAAACTGAAAAAACACGGAGAGGGAATCTATTGTAAAATTAAAAGACATCCCAGAACGCGTGTAGAGAACGATTTTGTCTTTTTATCATCTGTGCAACAAGTCTGGAGCCAGGATTGGCTTATTTGGTTGTACCAGCAGAAAGTACTTATCTCTGGAACCAAGTTGAAGTAGTAGTGGACTGACGTTGTGTTGTGCGAGACGCCATCATAAGAGGGTCTGATAGGGACAGAAGCGAGACCAGCTTGGCCATTACTCCTTGACGTTTGGGAACGTGCGGCGCCCTGAACCTTTGACCAGAGACGAGCTCGAGCAGAGTGAAAAGAAACCGCATCGCATAAAGAGAATTAGAGATCATCATTGGCAGCTAAGTTAACCTATATGCTGTCACTTGAACCTTCTTAGCAAAAATCATTCAGGTGATGAAAACCTTTTCATAAATAATCAACGGGAGGAGTTATGGCGGGGGGGTTTTTTAAACTGTTAAACTCGGAAAAGTGGTTATTAAATTCTATTATTTTGTCATGTTACAAATTTAACTTCGATTCAATCATTTTAAATGTACTACCTGTTTCTCTCAGTCATAGTTACTAAACACACCCCCCCACTCTAAAAGAAAGCTATATTAGGTAATATGAATTCCTCTGATTAATCTCCAGGAGTGGGTGCTTAACGTGCTAGAATAAACCATTGCTAAAATTCTTCATAAAAGGTGTCGGCTGATTACATAAGTTAACGTGCTCAGTAAACAGCCAGCATTGTTTTCGCTTATTTTGAATATCTTGTGAATACTCCCATGTGATACAAGCTTTACTCTCTCCTATATACATTTCTGCCAAGAGTAAAGATTAGACTCCATTGAAGCCTATAATAGATTCTCTTGAGTTTTTGGCAACTGTTGGACCACTACTGCAAAGCGAGAAGGCAATACCGTCAACAGTTGGACAGAAGGAAGGAAACCAAACAATATAAAAAAGAAATAAAGAATGATAGGCTTCCGGGAATTGAGAACCAATGCCCGCCCCAAAAACGGCGCCATCGCCTTACACTTCAGCATTAGTTTTATATATATATATGTGATAGAAAATGATAATTAGTGATTGAATATTTCAATATCTTGGTCATTCAGGGGCCGATATACCGAAGCTGTGTAGATGTCGTGAGAATGACCTCGGCTAATGAAGATATTTTTTCGGGGGTACTAAAATTGGCTGTGTGTTCTTTCACGATTCCACTTTTCCATTTATATCTGCCACCCGCTCTGCTTCCCGCAATCCCATTATCATAGGTGGAAATTACAACTAAATATTTTTACTGAAAGTGAACTTCACTTCTTACACAGTTCACGAAATAAAGTGACTGTTAGTAAGCTAAACTGTGAAGTTTTCACTGGTAAATGCGGTGAAAATATCGTTAAACTGGGGACAACGCATTTTTAAGCTGTGAGTGAGGGCAGTCGAGTCCGAAATTTATCTAGGCTGAAACTTGGTTTGACCCCCTTCTTTGACTAGATATCTACCAAATAATGACTTGAGTTCCACTGGTGGATCAGGATCGTACCTGTTGCCGACCCCTGGTTTACACCCTCTGGGAAGATGAATTCTCCAATTAGCAATCAGCAAGGGCGACAAGCCGCATAGCTCCAAAATTGAGACGACCAGAAGACGGAATATAAGAACATAATCTAGGCCGCGAGTCAGTAACCAGCACCTTTGTCTTCTGGGCTTCACCACGTCAGTAGTAGAGAAACAGAAAGAGGAACGGGATAGAAAAAAGGAAATGGAATTTGTTTCTTCATTTATTATTTAATACATTTTAAATGCAGACAAACTTTTCAGATTGACTTCTTGTTTCGGGTGCTCACAATGACCAAGTTCACAAACGTCAAGAATATCTTTTTTATGCGGCTGTCTTTGGTTCTCAGTGATTGCGG
Organism: Oreohelix idahoensis; assembly: GCA_024509875.1. Lineage (NCBI taxonomy): Eukaryota > Metazoa > Mollusca > Gastropoda > Stylommatophora > Oreohelicidae > Oreohelix > Oreohelix idahoensis. The sequence continues at coordinate 84,674 of JAMPIV010021080.1, forward strand.
AGGAATGTCCCTATCAGGTTGTGTTTTTCAGTAAACGTTCATAAAATATCATCATCATCATCATCACCATCAATCATCATCAATCACCATCAGCCGCATCATCACCATAATGATAATCATTATTTTAACCAACAGTACATCATCATTATCATCAACAGGGTATCATCACCATCATCAAACATACCTCATCAGCTTCATCAATCAATAGAGGACTACATCATGACTATCAAACAACCATACATCATCACCATCATCAAACAATACATCATCACCCCATCAACAATTCATCATCAGCAATACATCATCACTTTTCATTCAACAGTACAGCATCATCCCAACAAGGCATCATCACTAACATCGACAATATTTCATTGCCATCATCAACATTACACCATCACTATCATCAACAGTACATCAACATCAATAACACATCATTACCATCATCAACAATACATGATCACCATCATCAACAAAAGGTCATCACCATCCGACAGTACATCATCGCCATCATCAACAATACATCATCACAATAATCAACATTGCATCATCGCCATCATCAACAGAACATATCAACCATTATCAACAATACATCACCACCATCATCAACAGTACATCATCACCATCACCAAAAATACATCATCACCCTTATCAACAGTATATCATCACCACCATCAACAATACATTATCCCCATCATAAACAATACATCTTAACATCATAAACCATATAATCAAAAAAAACTTCAAAACACTACCACCCATATCAATCACTACCATCAACAACATCAAAGCATCATAAACCAATACATCATCACCATCATCAACAATACATCATCATCATCATCATCGACAATACATCATCACCTTAACCAACAATTCATCATCATCATCAGCAATAATATATATCCTACTAAAAAACAAACGCAACATTATTGCATTAACAAAATGGACACCAAATTTCAAAAATTATTACCTAAATTCCCAACAATTTTTACAATTATAATTAATTTCAATCTTGGTATGAAAAACCTTTCAGAACTCTTAAAATGAAATAATATAACCCATCACAATAAAACCTTTTCATCTTTTATTCCTATACCACCGACAAAAGGCCTCCGTTTCAAAGGTGTATGACCTCCTCTGGCCTCTATCAAGAGAACGACATCTCTTGACATGGATCCTAATTAGCTTTAAAGATCTGTTGTTGTGGGATAATCTGCCCACTCTTCCAAAATTTCTGCCCCAACAATCGGAGATTGGCTGGAGCCACGTCTCGCTGGCGGAGTCGTCTGTCAATTCATCCCATAAGTGTTCTTCCCACCGCAGCATGACCATAAAATAGAGGCGGTCCTGTGGCAATTATAGCCCCCATGCCTCGTAACAAACTGACCCCTATACCTCACACATACCCAAAAAATCACTTAAAAACTAAACCTCATTACTAACTGTAAAACAATGACCCCCTGAGGCCCGGTGCAGGTTCGTTACTGTAACCCTGTCGCTAAGCTCTCTTGCCGGCGCATGTCATCTCGGTGATCGTCACCTCGAGGTTACACTTCCCCCTCACAGGGTTGGGATAACTCAAACTCCTTGACAAATCACGCACGCCATACCCCCCCTGGTTAACTCAATATGTCGCAAGTCTAAAACTCCCTCTGCAAAAAACGAACCCTCTGTGGATGGGAAATACTATGATGCTGATTAGCTTTCTGACGGGTTGGTAGGAAATTCCAACAGAAACCCCATCATTACAGTGCCAAACTATTTTTCCCATTCCGCTGGATCCTAAAACAAACAACAACTAGGTGACGCAGCCGTATGAAGTGGTCTTCGGCATTTTGTGACCTAATCATCCACTGCGCGGGCCGGTCTCGCCATGAGCCAGTTTCTTAATTAATCGTCTCCAAAGGCACATAATGGTGTTTCTATAACACATTAAATTGTCTTTCCACTAACTTAAGCCAAACTGTCACAGTCTGTAAAAGTCCAATGATATCTCCAACATCGTTGTTCTGTAGTGAGATGAGCCATACCCCGCATTGAATTTTCATTCCACTGAATTTATTCAAGGACCGTCAATCTCCAAATAGGCATTCAATAATATGATCAGAGATTTCACACTTCAGTAAGTTTCACGGGATTCTTCAAATGAACCTGTCACGAGTTATGTCAAAAATGTTGCTTTAACCCTTGACCTCTTTCATGATCCTCACGAATCATATCAGTACAATTCACCATAATCCACGAAAAGATAATGACCAATGGACATCGACAGGTTGATTGATGTCCAAAAGCGAATAATCTTTTTCAAAAAATAACACCAAAAAAAAAGTTGCGGTTAAACCTTTTTTTGAAACATTATATCATCATCACCATTATCAATATACAAAAACACCATCACAAAAATCAACAATACAATCAAACCATTATCAAAAAACATAATCAAACCCATCAACAATACCTAAATCTAATTTCCCCAAACATCCACAATAAAACAAACATCATAACATCCAACCAAAACAAGCATCCATATTCAACATAATCAATCCAAATAACCATCAACATACATCACAACCATCCATCACTACAAATAAACATCAAACCATCACCAAAATAAATTCTTCTCAAACTCCCCCATTACCCAAGTATACCAAAACCATCCAACAACACCCCATCACCTATCATAATCAAAAACCCCCATACCATCAAAAACAACCATACGTTACAATCATATCACATAAAACAAAAAATAATTCAAATCCCTAAAATCCCAACAATCCAACAAACATAACTAAATCCCCCCATACCAACCCTAACACAAAAACAAAATTAAATAACCAAATAAATACCCATCAATTTCAACAAATTTCAAAAAAATTAATACAATCCTCTACCTCACAATACACAATATCAACCATCACCATAAAAACATCCCTACACCTACAAAAACCCCAAACAATACATTCACAAACCATTAAATACAAAACTTCACTTTCAAACTATCTATTTCAACAATTACATAAAAACCATATTCATAACTACCCCCCCCCAAACTTATCCCCAATATCCCCTCCAAAATACCCCCTTACCCACATCAAAAATATCTTCAACTAAAAAACCCCTCAACACACCCACTAAATACTACATCAACCATTTACCAACAATTCATTACCCAACAACCCACAACACCATTATCAAAATCCCTAAAACCATCACAATACCCATATACTTCAATCAACTCATACATCCAAAATCAAAAAAATACAATTCAATCCAATAATAAAATAATCACACCACCCACCCAAAACTTATAACCCTCACACCCATCCTTCAATACCATCCCTAATAATCAAAAATCCCTATAAACCCATCACCCCCAAAAATAACAATAACTAACCCAAACAACTCCACATACCAACATAACTCCCTCATCATAACCAAATCCCAAACCAAAATCTCCTAAACCAAACCCTAACATAAAACACCTCCAAAATCACACCAACACCTTACAAACAACTTACAAAAACCCAATCAAACTCACAATCCAAATCATTTAACCCACATCCCCCATTCTACCAATCTCTTACAACAAAATCCCCCCCACAACCAACACCCCCACAAAAATCAAACACACTACCACCCAACAACTCAACCACCTAAAACCCCTTAACATAATACCACCAACTACACACCCCCACAATCAACATACAACCCAACAACCATTTTCAAACACACCCCAATACCCCCCAAAATAAACTAAAAATAATCCTTCAACCCAAATAACTAATTAACTACATCAAACAACCCAATAACATCATATAAACAACCATCATCCAACCCCAACATACCAATCATAACTACAACCATTTCCAATACCACCACTCTCCAAACCCAAAAATATCACTATCCACCAAACTTACACTACAATACAATCATACAAAATAAATCATATCACACCAACCAAACATCCCAAAATAACAACCATTCATACAACATAATACCCAACCCCAATACCAATAACAAATCCATCATCACAATCCCAAACAACCAATAAACCTCCAAATACACCATCCACCCATCATAATCCTCAACCAATCCCTCCATTAAAAAATAATTTAATTACATTAACCAACACCATTACACCCAACAACATTCAATCAACATTAATACTATACCAAACTCAAATTCAAAAATTACCCAAAATCAACACCATAAACTACAACTCAATTAAAATCTACCAAATCAATCATCAAAAACACAATCACTCCCAATATCCCCAAAACAAATCCCCCAACAAACCATTAAACCCTAAAAATCAAAATCCCACAAACAAATACTCATAAATACATACATAACCCCAACATAAACAAACAATTCAAATAAACCATCATCCATAATCACCAATCCATACTCAACACCATCCCATCCACACATAACCTTAAAATCATAATCAATAAAAACTAAATCCAAAATAATAACATCATCATCCCCCTCAACCAATACCAACTCATATCTACCCCCAAAAATATCAAATCCCATAAATAACCTAATAACCAATACAATTACCATAAAAAAATAAACTCCCCAAAAATCTTATCCCATACATCATAACAATCCATCATCCACCCCCATCAATCCCTACCTTCCACAATAACATAAACAACCCCCACCATCAAAAAACCCAACTCAACATCCCATCATACCCATAAAACCACAAACATCATCCCATAAAAACATCCAACATTCAACCAAAAAAACCCAAACATCCATCACCACCATCCATTACAAAAAAAATCATCATTAACCAAACTCCCTATCACAAAAAAAACTATAACAAACCCCCAACCTCCATTAAAACAACCAATCCCTAACATCATAACCACCTATATCCCCCCAACCAAACAAAATCATTACCCAAATCCCATTTAACCCCCACCATCACCCTCCCACAAAACCACCCACCCAACAAACCCCCAACAATATCCATAAAAATCACTCCAAAAAACTACATCCTACAAACAAACAAACACCCATACCATAATACCCCTAAAATCCCCTCCACTAATAATACCAACAAAACATTCATCAACCCTTAATCAAAAAATACTTCAAATATCCATATTTAAATCCCCCCAAAAATTCAACCCCATCTATCATCCAAAAAAACAAAAATCCCCCATATCAACCAAAAACAAATCATAAAACTCCCTAATAAAAAACTCATACACTTAACCATAACCCAATAATTCCTCCAATTCACATCCAAACATCCCCAAACCATCCCATCCCAACATCCCAAAACAACCATTCCAACTAATAAAAACACACACCAAACAAACCCAAAAATATAACTAATATCACATTTCTCATTCAATCCTTAACCTTACATACCTCAATACCCCAATTTAAACAAATAACTACAAATTCCAATCATACCAAAACAATCATAACCCCCCCATACCAAAATCATCCAATAAAATTTAATCCCAAAATTCATCAAACACAAATACATTCTTATTTCCCCCATCACCACCCCACAAAACCCTTAATAATATCATATCCAACCATTATCCACCAATTCCCCCCATACAATCCAATATAATACTCCATCCCCCCTCAAAAAACCACAAAAACCATACCCCCAATTCAAATAAATTCAAAAAACACCCCAATTCCATAAAAAAAATAAACTCACCATATACAATCAACCAAACTTAATATACCAATCCAATTCCCATACAAACATACCCCCCAAATTCCACTCATTACCCAACCCAACCACACTATAAAAACCTTAACAATCCCCAACCAAAAACATACCAAAAATCATTCTAAATTAAAAACATACCCCAAAAAAACCATCTTAATCATAATAAACCCATACATATCAAACATAAAACCACAAATTACCACATCCAACCAACAACAATAACCTTTACAATCCCCCCAACCAACTACCAACACCAACAAACTACCACCCCCTTCAAACCCCATCATCATTATCCCATACCTTTCAAAAACCACTTATCACCCATACAATTATACCCAATACCAACACAACTAACACCAAATTACCAATACAATAAATCTCAATAATCATACCAATATTAAATCAACCCCAATCTAAATTCCACCAACCTTCAACAAAACCATAAAATTAACTTAACCAACCTCCCCAATATCCAAAACAACTATAATACATAATAAACAAATCTTAACCCAAACAAACCCAACCCTCAAAATAAAACAATCACATTAACACTACATACATCACATACATATCAAAATAACAAAAAACCACCCCCATCCCAACCTCACAAATTCACCCCACTAAAACCATCAACTAAACCAATACAAACCCACACATACACAATTCCCCCCAACAAAACATCAACAAACAATACTCACCCATATCAAACTCCCATAAACCCAATCCATCACAAACCAAATCAAAAACACCACAAACCTAACCCCAAAATTAACTATCAACCACCCAATAAAACATAACAATCCAATCCCCAAACCATTCCATCATCCAACAAACACCAAAAATTATTCCATACACAAACTAAAAAATAAAAAACCCCCAAATCATTTCCCCAATCAAACAATCTTCACCCCCACTAACACTCACCAAACAAAACCAACCCAATTCCTTCACCTTATAAAACCCCATCAAAAAATCAACACAACAATCCCCCACCTAACACCCCCAAAAATAATCCCCCTCAATACACAATCATCTCCCTCCAACCCCATCTAATCACCTTCTACATATACTAACAAATAACATCCACATAATCTCAAACCCTCATACCAAATAAAATCCACCATCAACTACCTCATCAATAATCCAAACCCCCAAATAACAAAAAAATAACTCCAATAAATTCCAATCAATCAATCCAACAACATCACTTCACAAACTATCCCCATATAACTCAAAACCCCTTAACCCCTTACAAAACTCACCATTTCAAAACTAAACAACATTTAATCCCCCCATTACATCACCCAAATAATCAACCCTATACAAAACCAAAATCCACAAACTAACATAAACTATACAATAATAATATCAAACACTCAAACAAAACCATTCATAACATCACCATTCCTAATCCCCCCATTACAAAAAATAATAAAACCAATCATACCAATATATAAACCAATCAATTATCCATACAAAACACCCATATACCCAACTAACTCCCAAAAAAATCTATTCAATCACCATACACCTTATCCCACCCAAACAATAATCTATCCACCCCATATCCAAATTAACATCTTCTACCAAACCTCCCAAACCCCCAATTCAATCACATTAATATAAATCCCATAATTCATCAACTAACCCACAACACAAACATTACATCATTACCCTCAATTATAAAATTATAATCAATAACCCATTCATCTAAAAACACTTCCATTACACCAACCAAAAAACATATTCCATTCATCCATCTCATAAATATCAATCATAATTACACATTAATACCCATAAATCCTCAATCTTTACATCCCTAACAAAAACCCAACATTCCATTCCATTAAAACCAACATATAACCTATACCACACCCATAATTACCAATCAACACACCATTTTATACATTCTACATAACCTCCAACAACCACTAAAAAAACCATTAACACCAACATTACCACCCCATCACAAAAACTAACCCACTCCCTATACTACCCCATACCCATTAAACTACACTCAAATTCCTTTTTTCAACCTCTGTTCACAAACAATTTCTCCCCACCCATTATTCATCTATCCACAATCATCCAAACCACCTCAACAACAATATCAACCCACTAACAATATTATCAACAACATACATATAATATCACAATCCAAACCAACTTCAATTATAATAAACCTATCAAATTCCTATACAACCCTAAACAACCATCCACCAACCATTACCACCCATTCTAAAATCGTCACATATAACACCTAATTCCATACAAATTACTAACCAATAATTACAAAACCACCCCTATAATCTACCCACAAAAACCCCCAACTATAATAAAATATCACTACCATAAAAATTCACCCTTATCATATTCAATACCCCCCCCCCTCACTTCCCTACCAAATCAAATCCACTACCTTATAACACCCTAAAACCTACAATATAACTCCCACTCATACCCCCATTATCAACAATATAACCCCCACACATCCCCACTTTAACACCCATAATACCATAAAATAACAAATTCATTATCATCCCAAATCTATATCTTAACCATATCATCCAAAACCAACCCAAATCATAACAATCCAACTTTCCAATATCAAATATAACTACTTAAATTTCCCATACTTAACACCCCCCCCTCAACCCAATAATTCTTACACATTACTCAACTATTAAATACCATTATCAACAACCCAAATACTTTTCACCAATATACATCTCCTATCAAAAATCTATATTTAACCCCCCCAATACCAATTTACCACCATACCCTCACACTTAAAATAACACCCTTCCCCATTTCCACTCAAAACCCCATCTTCACACCCATTTAATCAAAACAACCTCCACAAAATAATAAAATCTCACAAACTTACAATAAATCCCCCAAAATAATCAAAATCACAAACAACAACACCTTTAATCATCACAACCAACACTAACCAAAACATAATCAACCCCAAATTATCCATATTACATTAACAATCCACACAATATCAAACAACTTCAAATCTCTAAAATTATCAACAAATCCCCTTCAATCTACAATCACCTTAACCCCTAACTCAAATAACCAATAAAATTACTACCAAACCTATACCATTACCAATACATACCAATAACTTTTAAAAACACCATCTAACTTCCCCCTATCTCTTAAAATAAAACAAATAATCTCCTACCTCAACCTTAACAAAACCATCAACATTACAAATACTCCAACAATCCACTATATCCACATCAACTCAAATCCTAAAACCTTTAATCTTCCAATACCACCTTACCCTTAAAAATTACTACAATCACATACTCCACTAACACCCATAAATTTCTATATAATTCAACCTAATTACTTCTAAAACAAAACCAACCCATCAATCTTCTTATCCCTACTCCTATAAATTATCTATTTCCCAAAATACTACCCCTTTCAATATACTTCCCCCTTAACCAAATTACCACTCACCTTACACTATCAAACAATCCACCAAAATTTTTATTACAAATCCCTCATTACTAAATTAATTTTAATAAAAACAAAAACCATCAACCTACTAAAATTACCAGGGCTTCAAAACAATTTAAATAACCACTCCAATATCCCACCTCCAACATTAAAATAATATACCCCTCACCCTCAAAATCTTTACCATTCAATTACCACTATAATAACCCCCAAACATTAACAACACTAAATCCCCAAACCCACTCCTAATTACTAACTTCAATTTATTAAATTCCCAAATTCACTAATAACACATTCCTACCCACCATTTATACAATCAAATAAAAATAATAATGAAATTATAACTTCCCATCAACCCAACTTAAACTCTCATCAACAACAAAAACACCTCATCAGAAATACCATCTAAATTCCTACTCAAAAAATCTCTTATCTCACCGATCCAAAATCATCATTCCCTCTAACCCAACAAAACCTACATTTCCATTCTCTCTATCCACAACTCAAACCATTTAAAAATACATTACCCAAAACATATAACAACACATTACCACTTACTCATCCAAACAAAAAAATACAATCAACCTAATCTTTACACCTATCAAACTAAAATTCCTCATATCAATCATCCTTATAAACCCCCAAATAACCCACCCCTCCTATAAAACATATTAACCGATTTCTTCACAGTTAAATCCAACAACTTTTACCACTACAACTAGGTAATTACAATCAAATATATTCTGTCCTAATTTTCCACTTAAATACTAAATGACCATTGCAAAACAAACAACACATAACCCATTATCAACAATACATCTTCATCTCCATTATCAACAATACAGCTTCACCATTATCAAAAATACATCTTCACCATTATCAACAATACATTATCACCATTATCAACAATACATCTTCACATTATCAACAATACATTATCTCCATTATCAACAGTACATCACTATCATCACCCTTCAGCTACTCAGGGAGTATGGGCCTTCAACAAACGTACGGAAATTCTTCATGTCCCGTGCCATCAGTTGAAGTTGAGTCCATATGTTCTTCATCCCATTCATATCTGTCTCTAGTTCTCTTGTCTATCTGTTCTTGGGCTACCTTTGCTTTTCTTATCCTGAGAATTCCAGACCAAGGACCTTCTTTGTAACGCCATCAGTAGATTTCCTTGGTGTGTGTCCCATCTATCTCTTGTCCGGCTTGTCCCATCTATCTCTTGTCCGGTTCTTGTCATCAGTTCCACATTAGTAATCTTGTCGTGCAACATCTTATCTTCTTCTTCTTCTTCCGTCCTTAGCCACCGACCGTCAAAGCAGTCAGTGGCCATTACGCCTAGTGGCGTCTTAGGGCAACAGCAGACAGGTTTTCTTTGCCATTGTTTCCCATCACGCCTATTGGCGTCTTTAGGGCAACGGCAAATCAATCCATCTGCTGTTGTTTCCGTAATCGAAGTGACTGGCAAACGGGTGATCAGCCCGTTGGTGCAACATCTTATGCCAAGAGATAATGGATCTAATAGTTAGATTAAACAAGTGATTCTTCAATGTGAAACAAAGTGAACTGATGCATAAATGGGTAAATATCAGCCAAAAAGACATGCAGACCGACAGCATGATGGTTAATGAAAAAGAACAGACAGTGAGACAGACAAACAATGGATGAACAGACAAATATGGACAAACAAAAAAAAACAAAGAAGGAAGGACAGCGAGACAGAGAGACTGACTTATTAATGTATGTATTAATATTTCATTAACAGGAATGCCGCTGTAACGCACGGCACATTATATGTCAAGGACGAAGCCTCACACAAGTTCCACAGTTAGTCCATGCACAAACTGGCAACAAATATCTGGATCTGGAGGTAACGCCGTCTTCTTTATATATAATTAATCAAGTGAGCAGGTATATCCCATCAAATAGCGAGCGGTTCAAAATTTCAATATACGCTGCACATTTTGGGGACTCGGGATCATGTCTGGAATACATTTTGTCGATTCTGAACGAAATTGCTTTAAATAGTTTTAAAGCTTTTAAAACAGAGTATAATAGATTTTTTATGCAATATGTAATAGGAATTAACGGAAATAAGTGATGCGTCTTACCGGTAATGATAACAGCCTACGTTACGACCACAAAACTTTCGTCAGGGGCAGACGAAAAAAAACAGAGGAAAAAGATAGCGAGATTAAATTTTTATACAAAGCGTAAAGAGAAGCAGCTAGGAATGCTCCAATGAAAACATGTATGAACATAAATTAACAGTTTTAACAGCACAAACATTACTTGTTCTCTTTTTGTAGCACCAAAAGTAATAGTAGTTACAACAGCACCAATACTAGTAGTACTGTAGTTATTGTTAGAATTCATATACGTCATAACTGCACTTGGGGAAAACCCACTCTCCCTCAGCTAATGTCGAAAGATAAGAAATGTTGACTGTTCCTGGTAACTCCCTTGTCGCATACACGTCTGATCCATCCTCCCATTCATCTTTCTCAGCTAGTCTTACGTGTCCTGCCTAATTGCAGCAGTTTAGCCTTGCTGATTAATTTAATACATTGGCGTTCTCTAACAAGTGATCATTAATCGTCCTAAGTTCCCGTATTTCTCACCTGTATCCCTATCCATAGTTCCCACTGCGGCGGCTCTCGAGGCCAGTCTGTCAACTCTCTCGCTGCCGTATACCTCTGCATGACCATATCAGTAGATCAATCCCAGTTTCTAAAGGTGTGAGTCATCTATATGTTCTCCATTCATGTTGGAGCCATACATTGTGGATCTTCCGAAGCATGGCTTGAGAGTGCGACACATTAACTGATCTGGTTAACTGAGTTTCAGGCATCCACATTAGAGCTGCAGTAGCTGCCTCTATCTCCATTCTCATACTGAAGGTTTTTGTCAGTCGAAGTCCGCGCTGTTCAGCGACGACGCTGCACTATACTTTTGCATAGAACCCACATCCATATTTCTCACCAGGAAGTATAGACTCGTCAGTGTATACAATGGCAGCATCATCCTCAGTATGTTTTTCTATGAGTTGATTAATTTTCAGCTCTGCTTCCCCATTAAACCAATCTCTCACAAAGGTGATGATGACCTTCTGGTAGTTGGTACAGTTCTCACTTGTCTTTGTCCACTCTTCCGGTGAATTATTTTTTTAACAATGTAGTTACAACAATACAGCCAGAAAGATGTAGTAACACGTATAATAGCAGTAGTGTAGTTTTAAAAGCATTTCAAATGGAAACATTTAATTATATAAGCAATATTAAATCTAAGTATCTTGTGTAACAGCACGAAGAATACTTACGCGTTGCTAAAAATAACTGCAGTACTGTAGCTATCAAAGTCGAAGAAGTTGAGAGAAACTGCTGTACGATGGATTGGTATGAAAAAAAAATAGAAAAAAGGTGATTTGTCTTACGAGGACAAAAGACACAGAAAACAGCCAAAAGTTCATGCGCCGTTATGATTTTGCCAGGGTGCATTATGTGTTTTAAGCTATTTTTGTTTTTATTGTCTTTTTAGAACGTTATGAATGCGATTGCAAAGTGCAAATATTTTTTTTGGCACATAAATCTATGCATTTTTTAAAACTTATATACGAGCCCCCAAGAACTCCAGGCCCCTAGGCTTCATCCTACTTAGCCTAATGGATAATCCGGCCCTGCTGCTAGGTAGAAAGTAACGACAGTAGCGGATACAGTTTGGCAGCAGCTACGTCACATGATTTGTAAGAATAGTTTTGAATCTACAGTAGCCTGCTTTATGGACTCCAGCTCATGTGTTTGTTTACTCCTGAATTAAGTAGTTTTAATGCTACTGTGTGTAACATTCCTTTAACATTGTAGTCTGCTCATTGCAACACATTTTAAAGTTTATCGTAATCAAAGCAACACCGTCAAAGTATTAATAACAGTTGTAGTAATGCTAGTAGTAGACGTAGCAGGAGCAGCTACTGCAGTAATAGTAGTAATAGTAAGTGAAGTAATAGTAGTAATCTGATCTTAGATTCACTTGTACATTAACAGCGGTTGTGAAGTAATTCGTAGTAGCTATTTGAAATTTTCATAAATTGGTGCTTGCATAAAATAGAACGGGCTCAAATGGTATGACAAGGTTGTCGTGAATTATTCTAATCCCCATATATAAATTAAAACGTAAATGCAAAGCCTAACAAATAAATTTAATAAAAGGAAAGAAGAATGGTAAAGAACAGTGCTGTCACAATGCCTGTACTCGAAATCCCCCTTGTTTTCTACTTCGTCGGCAAATTGTAACGCTTTCACGTTGATAGTAAAAGCCTACTGTGTCGCTGCACGCTTTCTTCAATGAAACGTGTACTGTATTTCTTGGAAAAACCTTGAGATACGCAAGCTGATCAATGACCTAATTTTAATATTTCATTCATTCCATTTTATACACGGTGTAACTAAAAGACAGATGGACTAAAGGATAGAGAGAAGGGAGAGGCAGAAAGCAGGGACACGTGCAACACTAAACACGCGTCGCGCGATACACAATTGCTGCCATCACGCGTGTAAGGCCACATGCACTAACTTTATTTCAAATCGACAGTGATAAAAGTCACTACCCATACCAGAGTTAGGTTTTAAAATCCTGAAAAACGCTTATTGGGAAAGATGACATTAGATGGGTTTACGTTTGAAAACATGACAGTACCCAGACACCACATGGGGATTGAAGTGAACAGGAGGTGGTAGAAAATGCACATTTTGAACGCAGCCACCTAGCTCCCTTAAATTCGTATATTTGGGTTCCTTAGGGTTTGCTGACAAAGAATATGTAAAAACGTTACGCAAATAGTCTAGGAATTACCAAGTTATGGCCAAAATAAAATAGTGGGGGTGCCTGACAGCATGAAATCATTTCTGCTCATAAAATTTTTTTATAACGTGTTTGAAGAAACATTACGTTACGGAAATAGCCTACCATGTTAACTCCTATTTGATTGGAGCGCAACAAATGAAAGACTAAACACGATTGGTCGGACTATAAATACTATCTTGTGTTGTCAGGGGAAACGTGAGAAAGGGGTACTTTTTTGAAAAGATGTGTAGACATGGTTTGATTGGGTAGAGCTGCGAATATACTCAATTCAGAGCGTCTGTTCATTGCCACATCTTGTAATAAACCTACTAAGAAACAGTACGTTGAGCACCAGTGTATATTTTTTATAAAATAAAGCCTGGGACATCGGCAGATCGGAGTTGTGCTATATTCATTGCCAGTCAACGAAACTGTTTATTATTTCCATGAATTGTGGTAAGCTTGAAATATTGAATATCTTTTAATGAAAATTGAATGTAAATTGATAATTTATGTCTGTATATATGTGTGGTTCAGTAGCGAACATGATTGTTGCGTGATAAATTCTCGCAACATCGTTTTATTTCAATATCTATTTTATAACGCAAGGGCAACAACTGCTTGAAATTTATAGTCACTTTTCTCGGTAAGCATTTGTCTTCTCGCGTTGGTATCGAATGCAGTTAAGTTTGAGCTGTGGTCATTTTGCGCTGGACTGCGCATGACTTGTCTTGCTTCTTGGTCGATCGGTTTCCGCCCACCACTAGTGGAGTGAGCGATTTGGAATGGCGAAAGAGATGCCTCGTTGAAGAGGGGATCTCCGCTATTTTTTTGTTCTGTCAGGAATGTGAGAGTCCTCTTATGGATATTTCGTTTATTCGAGATAATACCTCTAGTGTATTTGCACATGCCGGGAGGCATAATATTTCTGTGTATTTCCGGAAGGCAAGGTAAATTAACATTTTCATTAACTCTATCGATTTTTGGTCGTGAACGATTTCTGGTTCATAGCCTGTCTTCGAAAGTCGTCGTCACGAGATGTTTTCCTAGCTCACATGTCGCTGCATTGTACTGCATCGGTTGATGCATGTACCAAGGACCATTACTTGCTACTTTGTTAAATGAACTAGGTTTGGAAAACCTTTATTATCTAGAGGATATTTTTGAGGACATTATTTATACTTCGGCAGACGTGTCTGTCTTGCTGAAGTCAAACTAAGGAGAGTGAACTGATCTCATACATCTGGTTATCTCCTGGCTGTTATAGAAAGGGATGGAGTTTTCCACCTGACTACATTTACAGCACTATGAAATATAACATGCATCTGACTCATCATTGTAATGCTGTCTACCGTCTATTGCTGTATTGAATGTTGCTGTGATAATGACTGTTTGATGTGTCTACATATTCGCGTAACCATTTTGTCACTGTGGCGTCCACAATAAATAATGAAGAAAAACGTCAACGGCTGTTTCAAGAATCATTGACTTTATACGTCGTGAGTTTACTGACGTCCTATGTGGATTGCCCTGTTATTTTTGTATGAACATTGTTTTGACTGAACACATCTGCACACTACACAAAACCAGACATGCGGATACCATCCATCATCATATGGCATCACGCATCATTTGGTGGCCATAAGCTGGTTTGATTCTGGTACCAGCAAACACGGGGTCCCTTACCCACTTCATTTTCAACAAGAATTCATCAGCATCCTTCAAGAAATTAACATTCTTCAATACAGTCAACATCTTCAAAATTTTCAAAGTACTCGGCGTTGCCCGGTAAAAGTCAAAATTTCAACTTTTTGACGGAAACAAGAATTTGACAGTACCCGGCGTTGTTACATGTTGCCGGATAACTCGGACTGCTGTTATCTTTTACGCAAGTCAAGCAAGTTGCTGCTGTCAAGGTTCCAGAGCTGTCGTTTTTGTGAAGGTCATTGCCGGTTGAAACGGGTTGTTTTCTGAAGAAGGCCAAGTACCGATTTCCATCAACTTACTTTTGGATTAGAAGGTCAAGTGCCGAAACAACTCAACACACAGTATTTCAGAAGCTCTTGTACCATCGTGTTAGCAGTGGAAGCAGTTCAGATGTGCCATCATCGTTGGAGCTTCGCTCTTTAGGACGTTGATTGACATCCGTTTTTTCTGCTGTTCTACGATTGGAAGCCTATAAGTTAAGTGGCCTGTTTGTATGTAAACTGTGCCCTTATACTTCTGCTGAGTCTTCTGTGTATCATCTCATTCTATATGTTATATGTTTATATGTTATTCGTATATTTATATGTTTATATTTCAGCGGGTTCTCGGTTGGGTGGTGTCTCCGTTAGATTATGCCACGTCATAGAGGTCGTCTATTGTGAGCGTTTTCTGTAAGGTTTGCAAATTTCCAATACTGGAATTTGCTAAGCGACTTCTGTTGCTATTTATGTTAGCTGTGATGACATGTTTTAATATTGTTTTCGTTATTATTTCGCATTCTTTAGTTTTGTTTTGATTTGTTTGTATTTGTTAGCCTACTCTTGTCTATAATTTAGTTTCATACAACATTTTTGTTTATACACTGTGGTGTCATGTATTTTGTTTAATTCTATCGCAGATATCGTCACATTTTTTGTGATATTTCATTAATTTCTGCTTTATTTTTAGTTGATTTCTGCGAAAGTTTTTGTATTGTTGCTGATCTTTGTTATTGTTTACATTGTTATTGTTTACATTGTTTGTATTGTTTACATTTTCAATGTTTACATTCTGCATGTGTTTACATAGTCATTGTTTACAGTTATAGTAATTAGTTAATGGGCTATGCTAATGCACTGTTACTACTACACTGATGATAAATGAATGATGAATAGTGTCGTGCACTATTGAATGAGAAGTGCACTTATGATCAAGAATTGATTGTTGATATTTCATATACAAGTTCTTTGATTGGAGACTTGTTTCCCACAGAGACTGGGATAATATAAGGTGATGTGAATATACAAGTGCTTAATTAAGACTTGTTACACTTAGGTTTGAAATAAATTAGTTAATTATTTCAGGTTTTGGACTTATATATTACTCATCATGTCTACATTTGAGCACTTTATTGAGCAGGGTAAATTGCTTGGGAAGACTGGTGATAAGTTAGAAGAATTTGCAACTGCTCGATATGATAAAGCAATGGAAGCTGAACAAAAGAAACTGCAGATGGAAGCTGAACAAAAGAAACTGCAGATGCAGGTGGATGAAAAGAGATTCCAAATGGAAATGGAAAAACAAAAAAGGGAATCAGAAGCTGAGGAAAGAAAACTCCAGCTAGAAGCTGAGAATAAAAGACTTGAAAAAGAGGCTGAAAATAAAAGACTTGAAAAAGAAGCTGAAAATGAAAGACTTCAAAAAGAGGCTCAGGCTGAGGAAAGAAGATTACAGAGAGAGTCTGATGAGAGGAAAGAGAAAGCAAAAATGGAACATGAAGAAAAGGTCTTAGCTTTAGAGTTGGAAAAATTGAAATTGACGAGCATGAGTAATGGTAATGATTCAAACAAGGGTTCATCTTCTGGTAAGGCTAATAATGATACTTTTAAGATTAAGTTACCAACATTTAGTCCTTCCAGTGATGACATAATGTTCTATCTGGACAGATTTGAACAAGCATGTACAGCTCATAACATAGACAAAGCAAAATATGTTTATCAGTTATCAGGGATACTGACAGGTAAAGCTCTAAGTATATTAAATATGGTGGATGAACCTGACAAGAACAATTATGAGGTTGTCAGGGCCGCTTTGTTAAAGAAATATCAGCTTAACGAAGACGGCTATCGTCTACAATTTAAAAACATGTTACCTGAAAATGGAGTTGAATTCTCCGAGTTTATTGCAAGAATACGCATTACTTTCTCACGATGGGTTGAACTATCTAAGACGGAAAAAACTTATGAAGGACTTATGGACTTAATACTTAGAGACAAAGTCATGTCGTCTGTCAATGAGTCTTTCCTTGCTTTCCTTCATGAACGTAAACCTAAAACAATAAAAGAAATGGAAGATTTCTGTTGCCAATACGTAACTGCGCACCCACACATAACCATGGGTAACTCTAAGGTGAAAGAAGGTTTACCAGTTGCTTCGGCAGCTCCGTATGGCCAAAACTTTGCTCGTAGATTCCAACAAAATTTTGATAGAAAGAGTAGCGGTAATTTCTGTCAAAATCATGGAAATCAATTTCATGGTGATTCTTCTTCGAAGAATTGGAGACAACCTGATAGTACTCGTTATTATCACCCTAATAATTATAAGCATTTCAAAAGAGGATATGGTAATAGAGGTTATTCCTGCCGAAGACCTCAGAACCAAACAAATAGATGTTCGCATCAATGTGAACATGATAGTAATCGTGGAAACTGGAATTCGAACCAGGATAACAATTACAATAGAGACAATAATAACTGCAGAGATAATAATAACTTTGATAACTTCAGAGGTAATAATAGTCGGGGTAGATCTCAACACAAAAAAAAGAGATATCAGCAGGCTAATGCTGTACAACAGGAAACTGAGGGAGCCTGTAATCATGTTGTTGATAGTAAAAACTTTGACGCTGTCACTGGTTCTGCTTTTGACTTTGAGAGAGCAAACAAATGCCCCCAATGCAGTACTTTATTCGAACCGGGTACCATAACTACTTTGAGTTGTGGTCACCCACTTCCCGCTCTTCCTGCTGCTGTTGCGCATGACGGGAGGGGTTCTTTAATCCTACATAAGGGTCTTGTTAATGATACTCCGGTCTCACTACATTTCGATTCCGGATGCACCACTATTGGTGTTAGACAATCGCTTGTAGATCCATCTTGTGCTACAGGAAGGGTTATTAAATGTGTCACATTTGGCGGCACTCTAGAAAAATATCCTACTGCTGTAATTCGCATTGCCACTCCTTTCTTTACTGGAGATGTGCATGCTTGTCTCTTACCTAATCCTATTGCGGACCTTATTATTGGTCGTATTCACGGAGTTAGGGAGTGTACCCCACAGCAGATTGCTGCTTGGAAAGATAATAACATGCAAGCTACAAATGCAGTAGTTACAAGAGCACAAGCTCTACAAACACCCGAAACTTCACTGAATAGTGATAATGAAGTTGATAGCCAAGATAGTCACTTAGTAATCACTCGTGACTCTTTCATAAAATTGCAAGAAGAAGATCCTTCTTTAAAAAAAATTCTTCGTTCTTGCGAAGAAAGGTGATCCGAATCAGGATACAAATAGAAAATCTTGGATTGCAATGAGAAACGGCGTACTTGTACGTATGGTACAAGATTCGACTACGTCGGCACATTCGCAAATTCTTGTTCCCAAGAGCATGAGAGTCCAAATATTACAACATGCTCATGACTCGCAATGTGCTGGACATATGGGTTTTGCCCGTACGAAGTCGAGAGTCCTTGCGGCTTTCTTTTGGCCTTTTGTCAATAAGGACCTTCGTATTTACTGCCGATCATGCAAGGTATGTCAGGAGGTCAAATCTAGAGGACCACGACATGCTGCGCCTATCCAGGCTGCTGACATTCCTATTAGGCCGTTTCAGAAAATGGCCATAGATATTATTGGCCCTTTTAAGGTCAAGTCGGCCAGAGGACATCAGTTTATCCTTACATGTGTCGATATGTGCACACGTTGGCCAGAGGCTATTCCTCTTAAGAGCATATCTACTACAGATATCGCAGATGCTCTTTGGTTGATATTTTCTCGCTTGGGGTTCCCCAGAGAAAATATTGTCAGACCATGGCACTCAACTCATATCTGACACTATGTCACAGGTAATGTCTACCTTACATATTGAACGATCTCTCAGTAGTATCTACCATCCTATGTCTAATGGGTTAGTTGAGCGTCTGAATAGAACGCTCAAGACTTTGCTTGGTAAGATAACTGAAGATCATCCTCAAGATTGGCACAGGGTTTTACCCGCGGCTCTCTTTGCCTATAGAGAAGTCCCTAATGAACACACAGGATTTTCTCCCTTCGAACTTGTCTTTGGCGCGCGTCCACGCGGCCCTATGTCTTTATTACACGATCTCATCACTGCCGATGATATTAGCGATGAAACTCAATCCTCATATGAGTATGTCATTGCTCTTAGACAAAAGATCATTGAGGCATGTAAGCTAGCAACTGCTTCATCAGAAATTGCTAAAGAGAAGGCAAGGCAGTTTGCTAACAAGAATAGATGTCTACGACAACTTTGTCCAGGTGACAAAGCATTCGTCCTACTCCCCAGTAGGGAAAATAGACTTCTTATTGCATGGAAAGGTCCGTATGCAATAGTCTCTCGGATTTCCGATGTTGACTATGTGGTCGATATTGATGGAAAGCATAAAACTTTCCACATAAACATGCTTTCGGAATTTCACGAACGTCCGGACTATTTGCTGCCTATTTTCCAGGCAACGGATGATGCTCCTGCACCTCACGGTCATTATTCATCCCTGTCTGTCATTCAGGATGAGGAAGCTACCTTCTCTGATGTCAACCTTCCCCTTCCAGTGGTTCCATTACATTCCACGGAATCTTGGAAAAACGTTTCTGTTTCTCCTAATCTTTCTGGTGACGAACATCGACAAGTCTCGTCGATGTTACAAACATTTCAGGATGTTCTCACTGACATTCCTGGACACACAGATGTCATAGAACATGACATAATTCTTACCGACAATAATCCAATTAGGGTTAGGCCGTATCCTATTCCTATACACTTTCAGTCGCAAGTGGAAAAGGAATTGGATGAAATGATTCAATTAAATATAATTGAACCATCGACTTCACCATATTCTTCTTCCATGGTTATTGTCCGGAAGAAGGATAAGAACATACGAATTTGTGTTGATTATCGCAAATTGAATCAGGTCACAAAGTTCGATGCTGAACCGATGCCTTTGTTAGAAGATCTACTGATTAGACTTTCTAATTCTAGATTCTTCACTAAACTTGACTTGTCTAAAGGTTATTGGCAAGTGCCTTTAGCAGAGCATGCCAAACCTCTTACTGCTTTTTCTACACCTAGTGGTCTATTTCAATGGAATGTTATGCCTTTTGGTCTCATGAACGCCCCTGCCACTTTCGTTCGCATGATGCGTCGAATTCTGTCACATCGTTCGGATGTCATCGCATACTTAGATGACATCTTTCTCTTCAGTGATACCTGGGAAGATCACTATTTAGGGTTATATGACTTACTGTCCACTCTACGTGAGAATAATTTGACAGCGAAACCTTCTAAAGCTTTTGTTGGTTTTGGTGAAATCTCTTTCCTGGGTCATCGTGTTGGTCATGGTCTCTTGAAGACAGAAGACCACAATACTTCCAAAATACTGAACATCTATGTTCCTAAAACGAAGAAACAAGTTAGGAGTCTCTTAGGTTTAATTCAATTTTATGGGAGATTTATTCCAAATTTATCTTCGATCATGGCACCTCTCTCAACATTGTTGAAGAAAGGTTCGCCTAATCTGGTCCGTTGGTCTGAAGAATGCCAATCTTCACTAGACCAAATCAAGAATATATTTTCTTCTCCTCCCATCTTAAGATTACCTACTCTTGATAGGACTTTTGTTCTTCGGAGTGATGCTTCATCCACTGGGATTGGAGCAGCACTGATGCAAGAATATGCAAATACTCTGCATCCTGTTATGTACATTTCTAGAAAACTAAATGCGGCAGAGAGGAACTACTCGGTTTTAGACCGTGAGTTGTTAGCGATGGTTTGGTCAATTCTAAAACTACAAAGATTCCTCCTGGGCGCACATTTCATTCTAGAGACTGATCAGAAAGCTCTTACAGCTATTCAGACTAAGAATTTGAAGAGTTCGAGATCCACTCGATATGCTATAGCTCTTCAACCTTTTCACTTCACGGTACGAGCTATCCGTGGTGCGGATAATGTGATGGCTGACATTTTGTCTAGATGCCCACATGACTCCAACTAATACTTCTGTCCTATATTTCCATATATTACAGAGTCATAACACACCTATATTTCTACAATAGATTAGCACATCTGTACTTACTTTATATGTACACACTATCGTGCTTTGTTGTCATCTTCTTCTGTTCGTTTTTTAAGATGATAGGGGAGGACTGAGTAGTTAATATAAGGGCCGTTAGTTTACTAAACAGCCACAATTATTAATAATGTATTGTACCTTATGAAGCATATTAGTTATTAATTAGCATTATATTGCTTGTACTTTCTCAGAATGTCATTGTTGAGCTGAGGACTTACCTTACCAGTATCAAGCATGACGAGTTCTAGATTGTGTACTTACCCTCGGAATACCAGAGCATATGTCCTGGATCGTCATGTAGTTTAACTTTACTATGTACTTATGTCATTACATGTCAAAGAATGTACTATTTAAATTTTCCTATCAGATTTGTACATCCATTTTTAAAGACAATATTAGAGTATGCTGTTTAATGATGATTATAGTAACTTGCATACGTATATTGTGTTTACATGCTAACGTGATGTGTGTTGGTGACACCTCCCCGATGTGAATATTTTTTGAGACATATTTATTTTTCTGTTGAGGTATATCCTCACCAAACACTCTATAATTAGCCTATTGTTTGGCAATTTAATTAATTATCAGCGCATAATTCGTGCGTTTTGAGCCGCTTATCGCATGCTCTTTGATATTTAAAAAAAAAAAAATATGTTCCACATTTTTTTTTTTAATCGGGAGGAGGTGGTGATATGTTGCGTGATAAATTCTCGCAACATCGTTTTATTTCAATATCTATTTTATAACGCAAGGGCAACAACTGCTTGAAATTTATAGTCACTTTTCTCGGTAAGCATTTGTCTTCTCGCGTTGGTATCGAATGCAGTTAAGTTTGAGCTGTGGTCATTTTGCGCTGGACTGCGCATGACTTGTCTTGCTTCTTGGTCGATCGGTTTCCGCCCACCACTAGTGGAGTGAGCGATTTGGAATGGCGAAAGAGATGCCTCGTTGAAGAGGGGATCTCCGCTATTTTTTTGTTCTGTCAGGAATGTGAGAGTCCTCTTATGGATATTTCGTTTATTCGAGATAATACCTCTAGTGTATTTGCACATGCCGGGAGGCATAATATTTCTGTGTATTTCCGGAAGGCAAGGTAAATTAACATTTTCATTAACTCTATCGATTTTTGGTCGTGAACGATTTCTGGTTCATAGCCTGTCTTCGAAAGTCGTCGTCACGAGATGTTTTTCCTAGCTCACATGTCGCTGCATTGTACTGCATCGGTTGATGCATGTACCAAGGACCATTACTTGCTACTTTGTTAAATGAACTAGGTTTGGAAAACCTTTATTATCTAGAGGATATTTTTGAGGACATTATTTATACTTCGGCAGACGTGTCTGTCTTGCTGAAGTCAAACTAAGGAGAGTGAACTGATCTCATACATCTGGTTATCTCCTGGCTGTTATAGAAAGGGATGGAGTTTTCCACCTGACTACATTTACAGCACTATGAAATATAACATGCATCTGACTCATCATTGTAATGCTGTCTACCGTCTATTGCTGTATTGAATGTTGCTGTGATAATGACTGTTTGATGTGTCTACATATTCGCGTAACCATTTTGTCACTGTGGCGTCCACAATAAATAATGAAGAAAAACGTCAACGGCTGTTTCAAGAATCATTGACTTTATACGTCGTGAGTTTACTGACGTCCTATGTGGATTGCCCTGTTATTTTTGTATGAACATTGTTTTGACTGAACACATCTGCACACTACACAAAACCAGACATGCGGATACCATCCATCATCATATGGCATCACGCATCAATGATGTAAAGCCTATAGTGCTCCAGCCTGAACAGAAGGTGTCGGAGGAAAGTAAAACTGCATGGAATGGCCAAACAGTACACTGACACCTAGATTATTAACTAGAAAGAAATAATGCTGGAATTGCAGAGGCGTAGTAACCATTAGGGAGGGAAATACTGGTATAAAGTATTTCAGATGAAGCTGACAGTTGGCCTAACGCTCTGAACTCAATGTTTGTGATGTATTGTGCTCAGTGTAGAAATGGAGTATAAATTAGTTCTGACGTAGAAGGTACAACCTTCTTGTTTCAGGGACCGTGGTCTTAAAGTTATTGAGCAGCACCTGGTCAGAGCTTTGCTGAAGCCAGAGGTGGACAGCATACTCCTTGGTCCATATAGCAACCAGTGGGGTGGCTCCAGAACTCATTAAAGTAATCGATCAGAGGAGTCTTTCACTACAGTCATCACGCAAGATAAGAGAGTGTGGCCATGGAGCTCAACATTATGTACCCCATCTTAAAATG
The DNA here is from genome assembly GCA_024509875.1 of Oreohelix idahoensis. Taxonomy (NCBI): domain Eukaryota; kingdom Metazoa; phylum Mollusca; class Gastropoda; order Stylommatophora; family Oreohelicidae; genus Oreohelix; species Oreohelix idahoensis. The sequence goes on from JAMPIV010021080.1 coordinate 109,040, forward strand.
ACATTATAAACTAAAATTAAGAGGGGAATTTAATTGTTTTAATACCAGGAACTGAGAACATCTCCAATACTAGTTCCAATAGAAACAAACTATTGAAGTCATGATGACAAATACCAACAGAGCTTGAACAAAACCAAACCAGTATTACCTCATATTACCACTACACAACTGACACACATAGGATACCAGTAATAATATATGTCACTACAAGAATCATATTAATAAATTCTGTACATATAACATGTAATTAAAATTGATTGTGATTCCTGGTTCCCTTTGTATTTGAATCAGGACACATATACATTCATGACAGCACTGAATACATATTGTTATTTGAAAAGTTATCAGTGACTCCTTTAAGATATCCTCTTAGAGTGTTATATGTATGTGAGTGTCACAGTGTTGTCAAGTGTGGTGGAATAAATTAAATTGTTTATCTGTCTGTTGTTGTTATGACTTACACTTCATCATACACATACCCTAGACATATAACGTAGTCATCACACTATTCCAGAATAATTCTGACTGAGGTATACATATGTGGCAGTAAGTAAGGTTATCTATAATACACTACTCTTATTAGATATAGATACCTTCACAGCTGATCTCAGTCAGTACAATACGTCCCCTATAAATATTTATAACATCCCACTTTACCACATATATTGGGGTCTCGCCCTCGGGATTTTGAATCTTTCCCTATTAAAATATTGGGGGTAATTCACTTCAGGGAATAATAAGAATTAAAAGGTATCCTTGGGTGAAAATAAATAAGGTTGAGCTCACAGTGCCTGTGTTGTCTTGAGTTAATTAGTCATAGATAAAATTGTTTAGTTAAATATTTTAGACATTTATCTGTTAGACAATGGCCGACCTGGCAAAATTTCGATCTGCTGCTGTACAGACTGCGAAAGAGTTAGGAATGGACGGGCAAATTATGATTTCTTACGTCACTGCTGAATGTGACAAATATATTGAACGGGAAGAAAGAAGATTAGAAAAAGAGGCCGAAAGAAAATTAGAATCTGAAAGATTGGCCGAAGATAAGAGAATAGAAGCTGAAAAAGAGATTAAGAGGTTGCAGATTGAGGCTGAGGCTAAGAGGTTGCAGATTGAGGCTGAGGCTAAGAAATTGGAGGCAGAAAGAGAAGACAAAAGATTGGCTGCAGAAAGGGAAGAGAAGAAATTAGCTGCAGAAAGAGAAGAAAAGAAATTAGCTGCAGAAAGAGAAGAAAAGAAATTAGCTGCAGAAAGAGAAGAAAAGAGATTAGCTGCAGAGAGGGAAGCAGAAAAGGAGGAGAAGAGATTACAAAGGGAACATGAGTTACGACTAAGGGAGTTTGAGTTTCAGGGCCATGCTCCTGAAAATGGTGCCAGTCCCTTTGCCTCTGATGCCACTGCTAGCCAGGGAGCCTCAACCTCAGCTATGAATTTTCATTTAGATCATTTTGTTGAGAAAGACGATGATATAGAGAGCTATCTAAATAGGTATGAACTATTAGCTACCACATATGGGTTAGAGAGAGAAAGGTGGAGCTTAAAGTTATCTCAGGGACTTCGTGGGGCAGCTTATGAAGTTTTTGCAAAAATGAGCAGAGGTGATCAGGAAAATTATGACATGCTAAAGCAGGCTCTTTTGTTAAGATATGAAAAGAACGCAGAATTTTATAGGAAAAAATTTAGGAATGCTAAACTACTGTCAGGTGAAACCTATCACCAGTTCTCTGCACGAATAGAGACATACTTGGAGAAATGGACTTCTCTGGGGAAAACCCAAGATCTTAAGGAAATGGTCCTTATAGAGCAATTAAGAGAGTCCATGGCTCCAGACCTGAGAAAGTTTCTCATGGAACAAGGTGCAGAGAGGCTGGGTGAGTTGCTAAATGTTGCTGAAAGGTATCAAGCAGCTCAAGCAGAGGTAACAGGTAATAAAAAGAAACAAGTGGATAACTTTAGGGCACCACAGAACTTTAATAAATTTGATCCTAAGGATCAAAACAAAGGTAAGCACCAGTTTGATAGGCCACGGTATGAAAATAAAAAATAAAACCCCACAATTCGATGAAAGGAAATATGATGAAAGAAAATCTTTCAACCAAGGAAAAAGGTGGTGTAAAAATTGTAAGATGAACAATCATGACACTGACCGTTGCAGAAGGAAACCTGTGTATATGGCCACCCTTCAGGTCAGGTCGACCTCAAGAAAGGAGGAGGATATTATGTTAGATACCACTCCAGAAGAGATGAGGAAGGCACAGGCTGGGGATAAAACACTCAAGCCTTGTTTCAGGAAATTGTCAACTTGTCATACAACTCCAGGCAAGGGAGATTTTTACATGAAAAACAAGTTGATGTATAGGAAGACTGGAGCTAGATCCAAAGGTCAGGGACAGCTGGTACTTCCTAAAAGATATAGGGCAGACTTAATAAGGAGCCTACATGTGAAACCAGATGGGGACCATGAGAAAATAGGTACCATCATCCAAAAGGTGGCTCACAATTATTATTGGCCCAAAGCAAGATGGGACATTGAGAATTTTGTAGAAAGGTGTAGCATAGCACATGAGGGAACACCCACAAGTGGGAACATTGATCAGGACCTGGACACGCCAAGGGGCAAAATTAGGCCTGACCATAAAAAGAAATATAAATTTGATAAAGTGGACCAAATGAAATGGGAAGCCCCTTTTCACGGACAAGCTTCACTTAACTGTTTTACAATGGCCACTATGCGGAAAGTGCAAAAGGATGTCTTACCCCAGGATAAGCCGAAAATCCCTCAATCGGACTTAAACAAACTGGAGGAAGAGGATGTAGAGAGGAAATCTTTCATCAAGAATTTTAAGTGGGGAGAAAGCCCCAGGAAAAGAATTGGTAGCGGTCGTTTTGTGAATGATAATTCAGGGAAGAAAAATCATCACTATAGCGCTTCCAGTGGAAGAGACCATACCGGTGCATGGACAAATAGGTCCACACAATAAAAGGTCCATATGTAACTTTGTTAAGAACGTGGACTGATGAAAAGGCAGAGGAAAACATTACATCCTCATACCAATATGTGAATGAGCTGACCACTCGGTTAAAAACTGGCTGGAAACTTGCCAATGAAAATTTGAAACAAGCCAGGAAGAAACATGCTGCCTATTATAACAGGAAGGCGAAAGACAGAGATTTGGCTGTGGGAGAGAAGGTACTGCTTCTTCTCCCCGGGAGTCAGAATAAGTTACAGATTGGATGGCAAGGTCCATATACAGTTTTAGAGAAGGTGTCTAGAACAAATTATAAGATAGATAAGAAGGGGAAAGAAAAAATCTATCATGTGAATCTCCTGAAGAAATATTTGGAAAGAGAACATCAGGAAGAGACACACTTGTTGACCTTGTCCATCGCCATGGAGATGAAAAAGGAACCACTTTCATCATTTGAATATCCATTACACCCCTGTGAGACAGCAGCACAGGTGAAAATCAGTACTCATTTAACAAAAACTCAGAAAGAGAGAGTGCAACAGGTTCTAAATAATCATGCAGAGGTGTTAACAGACCGACCAGGGCATACAAACCTATTGGAATATGATATGAAACTGATAGACCCCACACCTGTCTGTATGAAACCATAGTCGATTCCGTTTGCTAAGGAGAAAGCTTTGAAGGAAGAGATAGACTATCTGTTGAAGGAAGGAATTATTTCACACAGTGAATCCTCATATAGTTCCGGTGTTGTACTCTTAAGGAAGCCCTCTGGAGAACATAGACTCTGTATAGATTACAGGAGACTGAATGCTATTACAGAAGGACAGGTGGATCCATTGCCGGATACAAATCAGCTGTTTGCCAGACTAAATAAAGCTAAATATTTCTCAAAAGTGGATCTGAGTAAAGGATACTATCAGATTCCAGTAAAGCCTGAGGTTAGACCATACCTAGCTTTTAGTACCTCAGAAGGACACTATGAGTTTAATAGATTGCCATTTGGATTGAAGAATGCGCCTAATGTCTTCTCTAGAATGATGAGAAAATTATTGGACCCTCTGAATAATCCATGTATAACAAATTTCATGGATGATATCCTTATAGCAACAGAAACATTTGAGGAACACATTGACTCTCTGAAGATGCTGTTTGATCGACTTAGGGAAGCAAATTTAACAGCCCGACCAACCAAATGTTGCGTTGGATGTAAAGAATTGGAATTTTTGGGACACACAGTTTATCAGGGAAACATGACCCCTGACCCAAAGAATTTAGAGAAACTAAAGAAAGCCCCGAGACCACAAACCAAGAAGGACGTGAGATCCTTTGTCTCATTATGTGGTTTCTACCAGAAGTATATCAAAAACTTTAATTCCATATGTGCACCGTTAACTGATTTGACACGTAAAGGACATCCAGATCGCATTACATGGACACCACAATGTGAAATGGCTTACCAAGAATTGAAGGAAAAGCTCACAAGTAAACCTATTTTGAAATTACCTGACTTAAGTCAAGAATTCGTAGTAAGGACGGATGCCAGTAATATTGGGTTGGGTGCAACTCTACTACAGAAATCAGATGCATTGGATGGGGAATTAAGCCCAGTGGCATATGCTAGCAGAAAATTGAATAAAGCTGAAATCAACTACTCAACTAGCGAAAAAGAATGTCTTGCAGTAATATGGGCAATAAAGAAATTCAATATTTATCTGTATGGGAAGGCATTTAAGTTGCAAACGGATCACAAACCTTTATCGTTTCTAGCCCAGGCTAGGCATGAGAACTCTAGGTTACTCCGATGGTCCTTGCTTTTGGCTCCCTATAATTTTAGCATTGAGTATATATCTGGAAAAACAAATTTGGGAGCGGATTTTTTAAGCCGCCATCCGTGTGATGAGAATCACCGTAAACCCCAGAAATAATAATAAATTTCTCTATGTGTATATAGAATAAAGGACTGACATATAATGTCTGTTTTAAGAGGGGAGATGTCGTGAATTATTCTAATCCCCATATATAAATTAAAACGTAAATGCAAAGCCTAACAAATAAATTTAATAAAAGGAAAGAAGAATGGTAAAGAACAGTGCTGTCACAATGCCTGTACTCGAAATCCCCCTTGTTTTCTACTTCGTCGGCAAATTGTAACGCTTTCACGTTGATAGTAAAAGCCTACTGTGTCGCTGCACGCTTTCTTCAATGAAACGTGTACTGTATTTCTTGGAAAAACCTTGAGATACGCAAGCTGATCAATGACCTAAATTTAATATTTCATTCATTCCATTTTATACACGGTGTAACTAAAAGACAGATGGACTAAAGGATAGAGAGAAGGGAGAGGCAGAAAGCAGGGACACGTGCAACACTAAACACGCGTCGCGCGATACACAATTGCTGCCATCACGCGTGTAAGGCCACATGCACTAACTTTATTTCAAATCGACAGTGATAAAAGTCACTACCCATACCAGAGTTAGGTTTTAAAATCCTGAAAAACGCTTATTGGGAAAGATGACATTAGATGGGTTTACGTTTGAAAACATGACAGTACCCAGACACCACATGGGGATTGAAGTGAACAGGAGGTGGTAGAAAATGCACATTTTGAACGCAGCCACCTAGCTCCCTTAAATTCGTATATTTGGGTTCCTTAGGGTTTGCTGACAAAGAATATGTAAAACGTTACGCAAATAGTCTAGGAATTACCAAGTTATGGCCAAAATAAAATAGTGGGGGTGCCTGACAGCATGAAATCATTTCTGCTCATAAAATTTTTTTATAACGTGTTTGAAGAAACATTACGTTACGGAAATAGCCTACCATGTTAACTCCTATTTGATTGGAGCGCAACAAATGAAAGACTAAACACGATTGGTCGGACTATAAATACTATCTTGTGTTGTCAGGGGAAACGTGAGAAAGGGGTACTTTTTTGAAAAGATGTGTAGACATGGTTTGATTGGGCAGAGCTGCGAATATACTCAATTCAGAGCGTCTGTTCATTGCCACATCTTGTAATAAACCTACTAAGAAACAGTACGTTGAGCACCAGTGTATATTTTTTATAAAATAAAGCCTGGGACATCGGCAGATCGGAGTTGTGCTATATTCATTGCCAGTCAACGAAACTGTTTATTATTATTTCCATGAATTGTGGTAAGCTTGAAATATTCAATATCTTTTAATGAAAATTGAATGTAAATTGATAATTTATGTCTGTATATATGTGTGGTTCAGTAGCGAACATGATGTAAAGCCTATAGTGCTCCAGCCTGAACAGAAGGTGTCGGAGGAAAGTAAAACTGCATGGAATGGCCAAACAGTACACTGACACCTAGATTATTAACTAGAAAGAAATAATGCTGGAATTGCAGAGGCGTAGTAACCATTAGGGAGGGAAATACTGGTATAAAGTATTTCAGATGAAGCTGACAGTTGGCCTAACGCTCTGAACTCAATGTTTGTGATGTATTGTGCTCAGTGTAGAAATGGAGTATAAATTAGTTCTGACGTAGAAGGTACAACCTTCTTGTTTCAGGGACCGTGGTCTTAAAGTTATTGAGCAGCACCTGGTCAGAGCTTTGCTGAAGCCAGAGGTGGACAGCATACTCCTTGGTCCATATAGCAACCAGTGGGGTGGCTCCAGAACTCATTAAAGTAATCGATCAGAGGAGTCTTTCACTGCAGTCATCACGCAAGATAAGAGAGTGTGGCCATGGAGCTCAACATTATGTACCCCATCTTAAAATGACATTATAAACTAAAATTAAGAGGGGAATTTAATTGTTTTAATACCAGGAACTGAGAACATCTCCAATACTAGTTCCAATAGAAACAAACTATTGAAGTCATGATGACAAATACCAACAGAGCTTGAACAAAACCAAACCAGTATTACCTCATATTAATACTACACAACTGACACACATAGGATACCAGTAATAATATATGTCACTACAAGAATCATATTAATAAATTCTGTACATATAACTTGTAATTAAAATTGATTGTGATTCCTGGTTCCCTTTGTATTTGAATCAGGACACATATACATTCATGACAGCACTGAATACATATTGTTATTTGAAAAGTTATCAGTGACTCCTTTAAGATATCCTCTTAGAGTGTTATATGTATGTGAGTGTCACAGTGTTGTCAAGTGTGGTGGAATAAATTAAATTGTTTATCTGTCTGTTGTTGTTATGACTTACACTTCATCATACACATACCCTAGACATATAACGTAGTCATCACACTATTCCAGAATAATTCTGACTGAGGTATACATATGTGGCAGTAAGTAAGGTTATCTATAATACACTACTCTTATTAGATATAGATACCTTCACAGCTGATCTCAGTCAGTACAATAAGTCCCCTATAAATATTTATAACATCCCACTTTACCACAAAGGTCACCAATATAGAACTGGTGACAACTACCAGAAAGGTGCCAGTGAAACAAGAGATGAGAAGAAGACCTGGAGATAGATAGCACACACAATAAGGACACCCGTTGATATCATTACAAAACAGTCCTTGTTCTATGAACCCCATGTTAACAGAAGCAGACGTAGATCGACGAACACAAGGAGAAAAGAACTGGAGAAAGAAATGAAAATGTTCCTAAGGAACACATGGAAAGACGTTTAGCTGATGGCTGACGACGGCACGACGTGGCACACGTGTTTTGAAGGCTTATGTGGGGGTCTGAGTGGCTAAGAGGTATGGCGTCCGCCTCGAATTCTAAAGGTACCGGGTTCGATTCCCACATGAGGGAATATAATTTATTAACATTTTTTTTTTCCAGAACCAGTGGTCCTAATGATGTCATACTCTCCATTCCCCCGGTCTCCTGGGTAGTGAGATCGGATAAGGGCGAGAAAATAGGAGGTCCCGTTAGCAAGTTGTGCACGTTAAAAATCCCACGGTAGTTGGAAATCGTAAAGAGTAGGCCGTAAGGCCGCTGCCTTGGCAACATAAAAAAAAATTGGAAACCTACCCACCACCAAAATATTTATAAAATGTGTAATTCCTATATAAACACATTGGGATTCTCGCCGGTGCTACGGAGTTCATGCACTGTGCTGAGATCCTCAGTGTGTGATCTAAAGGAGGAGATCGGAGCACTGATAGAGATATCCGTGAGCAATGAAGATAGTCCTTAACACAAAAAAACAAACGAAGGCCTATGTTTCTAGAGAAGCTATAGACTCGTGATGACGTTTATATATGCACAGCGTGAGTGGAATAAGCAGTTGTTGCATTGTAAAGATGTTAATTTTTTTGTCATATCATTTTACAGACCAACAGTATTACATCAATCTCAGCAGGAAGACTGCCCTCAAATTTATCGGATATTTCACTGTTAAGGAATCCTGTTACAACCATTGACGTCAATGCTTTTGACGACTCGAAAGACACCTTGCAATCCATTTCACTTTCTGGAGCGCAATTTACCAGGATTCCAGACGCCCTTCTTCATTTACGAGTGTTGAGCAGCTTTAACATTTACGATACCTTTATCCAAGATTGGAATACAGACGTCATGAAGAACATTAGCGCAACTGTGGAGACGCTCTACCTTGTAAACGTTAGCTTAAGCTCGTGGCCTACCTGGATACAGTACTTCTCTCACCTGATGGAGTTAAGTTTACACTTAAACTTCATTTCTCTTATTCCTGATGATGCATTGGAAATGCAGGCTAACAGCTTGACGACCCTTGACCTTTCCTCCAACAATCTGACAACGGTTCCTAAAGCACTTTCAAAGCTTACTGCGTTACAGTCCCTTCACCTGGAGACTAATAAAATATACGATGTAACCTGGCTTCCGCAGCTAAGCAAGTCACTGATAGATTTATCGTTACTGAACAACAGTCTTTTCAACACACAGGAACTCAGCAATGCTTTGCGCCCTTTCGCGGAATCTTTGACTAGTTTGGACATAATGGGAAATCAGTTTACTGACATTCCAGATTTATCCTTCTTTACAGAATTAGACGTTCTAGACTTCACAGATAACAAAATATCTGATCCTCAATCTGGGAATTTACCTGCTACAGTGTCCGGTCTAGCTTTGGACTACAATTTTCTTCCAGTAATTCATAGTATTCTGTCAAGTTTACCCTCTCTTCGTAGCATACAAATGACCTACAATGTTATAACAGAGATCCGAGCAACGGATATTCCTGTTTGGATAGAGGACGTCAAACTTGGATACAATCTCATAACGGAGTTAACAGACACAAGCTTCCCGGAAAATTCCAGCATACTGTCCTTAGACTTGGTTAGTAATCCTATTGTGAAAATTTCTGAATTTGCGTTTAAAAATCTCAAACGTCTTTCATCTTTGAACATGCAAAACTCAAAACTAACCAGGCTTCCTCTAGCACTGACGTCATTGACGAGTTTGAGTTGGTTTGACATTGATGGCAGCCAAGACCTCGTTTGTACTTGCATGGAGAAGAGTGTTGGTGAATGGTTTCTCAGTCGTCTAGTCAGTTTAGGAGGAAGCTGCGGTGAAACTACTATCTATTCCTTCTTTCTTACTTTGAGCCAGGCATGTCCATAAGGATATTTTTGTCTACCGATTAATGTAAAACCACTTTAATTTGTTGTTTATCACAAGAAGTCCTTTTGTTACTGGAAAGTGAAGCTCAAACTTCTCCTTCTTATTCTTTGTACACTCTCAGACGTCCACATGAAGGTTTTCAAAGAAAGCAGTAGTCAGATTGAGGCTATTTGCATCTCCGTAGAGCTTTTCCCCATGAATGGTACTGGTGTCGGCCATATGCGCTTTCTCTGTTCCGCATATGTTGTGCAACTGTGAAGCTCAAACTTTGTTCTGGTCTTACAAGCAATTGTTTAGATTTTAATGTGTAAAAGACAGAATTTGGAACAAATTTAGAACTTTGTATAGCAATATCTCTGTTTCTATACCATGTAAGAAAAAAGTGGAGGTTCATGCCATAAAGGATAACATGGGCTATAAGTGTGCAAAATTTGAAGGCTATAGCTTTAAAATTGTAGAAAATATCACCGGAACTGTGAATCGCAGGCCCTGTTTTCGTTAAAGTTTAGTTTTTAAAATGTTAAAACACTTATCTGATAAGAGCTCAGTATCCCCCAGGAAGATACGGCTGATCCTCTCTTTGTGTCTGCTCTTCATCCAGGACAAGCCTCCTACGTCTCTTGGCTCTTCTTGCTTCAAGAGAAGCAGCTTTAACTTTCCTTTGTGAATGTTTTATGCGAAGACTGTCTTTTTTCTACACAGAATGTATGCATAAATTTTCCCGGCTGAATGTCCCATTCCTGAAGGATTGTTTTCAGGCTGTTAGCTCCATCATTAAAGATGCACACAGCAATTGCAACAGCTGTATTTACAGTTGAAAGTCCTTGACTTTTTTTATTTTAGGGCAATATTTCCATATTAAACTGTTCAATGATTCATTAGAATTTTGAGTGTAACCTTGCAGGCACTTTCTCAGTAATTCTGTCTTGGAGAGGTCTTTGAATATGGGCTTAATAGCCTCCATGACAGCAATTGGAAGGTTTCCCTTGTGCTTAAAGTCATTCACTATGCCATCTCTGACAGCCTGTTTGTAGGGACACCAGTCAATGTTGCAAAAGTTATGAACAGGATTATCATCTGTTGATGTCTTATGGAAATACACCGCCCAAACCTCTTCTCGCATTTTGCAAAGGTTGTTTTTGTTAGCTCGTATGGCATTTCCATAGTATACCTGTAGCTTATCAATGACACTATCTGTTAGTCTACCCTTACCACCTATGGATTTACCATCAGGCAAAGACTTCCCTTTAGAAAGTTTCTTAAGATTTCTCAGCCGAGTACCCATTCTTTTCTGAACATGACCCACACATTCAATTTTTTTCTATCAGACAATCCTCTCCATAAGGCTTGGATTCAAACACCTTTTTTGAAACTGTTAGTGTCTCCATCCCCAATGAACTTTGTATACCTGAGATTATACTTGTCTGCTGAGCAAGAAAAAATGTTACAAGCTGCTGCTGCTTCCATTGACCCTGAGGATCCGTGATGGGTCATCGTACAAACCTCAGCATGACTTTGTTTCCATTGTTGAAATTTGTCTGTGTTGTGGTCTTGTTTCTCCCAGTACTGACAAGATTTGCACTTTTTACTCTTTGTCTGAGTATCTATTACCTTTCCAGTTTGCAAGCCAATCACAGTTGTGGCACCAACAATAGATGAATGGCCTCTGGTCATCCAGGTACCATCACAAGATACATCAATGTCTCGGAACTTGTTGTCACCTTCTTCTGCACTCCCATACTCTTGAACAGCAGCATTTTTCATGCTAATAATTTGCACCCTAGTAGCAGCATCCTCCATTCCTTTCTGTATAATAGCATTGCTGCTGTGTCTAACTGGGGGTGGTAAATCCATTATACCACAGAAAGTGTTTAAGTCGGTGTGACTGCAGCCAATACAGCGCATGGCAAAAGCTGCACGCCGATTGATAAGATTTATCTTTGCATTCCCTACTGAGAGCTGACTACTTGAAGGGAAATGTTTTTGTTCATGACAGTTTGCACTGTTACAATGAAATACAAATTCACTCCCAAGTCCTTGCCTTTTGACTTCAACTAATTGTACAGAACTTTGGCAAAAGGTACACAACAATTTTTCAGCAATGTTCTGACCAAGAAGACCCATGTCAACAATTCTGTGCCCCTCAAGCAAATCAGTATCATTAACATTATAATTACCTTCCTCGTCAGTTTCTGCAGAATCTGTGTCACAGCTTCGCTCAAACATATCCTCATCAGAGTCATGTGTTAGGTTGCTAATGTCCAGAATTTTCTGCTCTGATCGTGAAAGGGGCGTGGCATTTCGTTTCATTCCAATATCAAAACATTCAGTCTGCATCGATGGTGTTGAACTATGAACGCATGGCTCAGTACCGAATGTCGATGCATTCTGTAGGATTGTTTTCCTTTCATTTCGTTCAGCCGTATGTTGATTGCCATGAAATTTACGCTTCTTTGATATACCTTTACCGAACTTTTTGTCTGAAGGCATAATTATCACAAATATATTCACGTATTTTTAGTGATTAGACATCTTTTAAATAAGGGAGAGATACTAAGGGCTATTAATGATCGCCTGCTGGATAATGACACAGCAATGGATGAATCAACAAGGCTGAGGCTGTTGGAGTTTTGCATCAAACGTTGGACTAGCAGAAATGGACGTGAGAGAGGATGCATCCGTCTTATGTACAGCCAGCGTGCTACAGGTACAATTAGCATTCATACTCTTCAACATTTGCTGAGGGAGACTGAGCACCTATGGGTTTGCCCAGAGTGCAATAAGGTCGATTCTGATTAACAATAACAATAATATCTTCGGTCGAGGTTTATGGTTCACGTGACAAATACAAGTCCGTTGTGTTTTCATGTCCTTTTATTGGCTTGTAAATAAACGTTTACGTGAAAATTAAAGCTCAGAAAGTCTTGTGTTGTTTTCCAAATGTAAAAAATAAAACAAATTAATAATTGAACGAGAGTGGAGAAATAGTCATGTTATTCTAAGCTTGACATCAAGTTCTTCTTGGAGGAAGTATTTTAGTACGTAAAAGAATACATAAAGAAATAATGATATCACCCGAGCACAGGGGAACAAAATCAGATCAATCATATTTGCATAGAGATCTGAGACAAAAGATAAACCCTATGTAATGATGCTTAGGAGAAGCTCTGAGACAAAAGATAAAAACTTATTTAATGAAGCTTGGGAGAAGCTCTGAGACTAAATATAACAATCTTTGGAATGAGGCTTGGGAGAAGCTCTGAGACAAAAGACATAAACCTATGTAATTGAGGCTTAGCTCTGAGATAAAAGATAAAAACCTATGTAATGAGTCGTGGGAGAAGCTCTGAGACAAAAGATTTAAAAAAACCTATGTAATGAGACTTGGGAGAAGCTCTGAGGCAAAAGATTTAAAAAAACCTTTGTAATGAGGCTTGGGAGAAGCTCTAAGACAAAAGAGAACGCCAGCAATAAGCATGGGTAACTATAGAAAACATAGATAAGATAAGAGAAAGAAAAACGAGAAAGCAAATTTAGATAAAAGCAAAGCAAGAAAACCCAAAGACCAAGGCTAATTAAATATAAACGCAATAAAAAAAGAAGCATTAAAACATTAGAAGAAACAAGAGGCAATATATTGATGAGTTGACAAAGAGTGGCTAATGAAAATGCAGCTGAAGGGAATAAGAAGAACCTAAACAATAGCACAATTAAAATAACATTGAAATATTGTGATAAACGAGAGCCAAAGCCTTATCGCTCTATCTTTCCCTACATCTTTCTTATTTTATTTTCTCCCACACTGTGCTCTTTCATCCCACATTTGCTCTTTCATCGTTGTTCTAGTAATCTTTTAACCATGACTGGATTTTAAACTGTAACCACTTTATTACTTGCGACTTGTTACACTCCGTTCATTTAGACCTCACCTTGCATTGTCTTTTGAAGTCCACATTGCCTCGGATAAATCTGGTGAAACACATCTGGTTTCATCCAATTATTGTGAAACCCCAGCTTGGTCATAAACGATTTCTTTTGGTACGGAAGTCTCTGTGTAAATAATCGTCAGGACTACCACCTTGGACAATTTTTTAGTTTGGAAGACACGCGGCTGACACACCATGGTAGCATCGCGCACGATACAATGGCCACGCAAACAATGGACTCCGGGAGTGTGATATCAAAGACCCTTGACGCAGAACAACAACCTTTTATTCCAGATGGAGACGATGGTCATTGCGCCCAATACAATATTAGTAAATTAATATTAGACAAACATAAAGGTATGTTTTCAGGCACTCGTAAGAAATAAAGAAGTAGAACACTTGGACAACAGAAAAACAACAGACGTGAGTGGCTTACCCAGGGTTCGAACCCCGTACCTTCCGTACGACAACTCCGCCTAGCTATCAAGCGAATCACACTGACCCCACGGCCAGCTATAGCCCGGCACGACAAAGGAACTCGTTAGCCGGCATACGGAGAACTGTCTCACAAAGGATGACATAAATTTGCATGCAAGCGTCAAAGGACCGCAAGATTTGTTACAGGAAAAGACATGGGAGTTTTTCTAGCTGGCCAATTAGTAAACACCTGTCGGTCTTACAGAAACTGACAGGCAACGCGAAGGAAAGTTGGTAGCAAATAGCTGGTAGTACTTTAGACAGTGACACAGGCTGACAGGGGACAAGAGAGATCCTAGGTGCGAGCAACCAGATGGTGGCCTAGATATTGGGTAGGGGCGGAGTTTCACGTCACAGACAAGATTTGGGGACATATGGCGTGTTAGGAATGTAAGGTACCGTACAGCTCACTAGATATCAGTCCAGTTTTTCAACATTGTGGTGTATAGAAAAATCCCTAAAGCCTAGCCATATTCAACGTGTGTTTATTCAGTGTGGATAAATTAATTCATATCCGTGGTGTATTGCGTTCTTAAAAGAGTTTGCGAAGGGAAAAAAAATTAGTAGATCTTATTCAGATTATTAATACTTTTTTATCATTCTTTAGTTATTTATTTTAGCCTCATAGCTAACTGTGCGAAAGATAGTTTTCAATTAATTCTTCTAGTACATGAATAAATAAAATCAGAAGATTTTCCTCTAAGAAGAAAGATTGATAGGAAGTAACCTTCAATATGCGAAAGAATCCATGGGCACCACGATTAAAAGACTTACGCAATCCACCCGTAAAACAAGCATATTTAAATCAGAGCTCCCAAAGCTCACTACATGAGTCAATCTAAAGCTCACAGTTGATTGCTTATTCAAATATCACGTTCAGCTCCATCGGAAGCTTACCATCTGAAATCAAGCGAAGGAGAAAAGATGATTCTCATATTTATACCACATGAAGCGTACTCCAAAACGAAGATGGCTGTATACCGCTCCACCTATGTCCCAATCTTGACATATGGATGCGAGTCATGGGCAATGACTACAATCCATAAAAGCCAGATCCAAACCTCAGAAATGAGGTATCTGAGGAAGGTGGTTGAAGTAACAAGAAGAGACATGGTACGCAACCAGACGATACGTCAAGGCCTTAAGTCATACCCCCTGCAGACCCAAGTAGAACAGTCCCAATTAAGATGGTTTGGCCATGTCTGCAGAATGGGAGAAGATCGGATACCACGACAAGCATGGGAAACAAAGAGCCAAGGATCCAGACCCCCAGGACGACCCAGAGTCCGCTGGGAGGACAACATTAGACAATCTTTGAAGGACCAAGGACTAGAATGGAACCAGGCCAGGAGGAAGACAGCCGATAGGATAGTCTGGCGCTCTCTCTTCCAAACCTCTACACCTCACGGTAGAAGGGGAACGACTAATTAAGTAAGTAAGAAGCGTACTCCAAAGTATATTTCATGAATCACGATTACATACTCAAGTTAATGAGTCTACATATCAAGAACATTTCGTGAAGATATCCAGCCTGGCCAGTACCCTTCGGAGATTAGACAACAGACAATTTTCATACGACAACTGTTAACTGTTGGTCAACGCTACAGAGATTGTCAAACAGTGAAGGACTGTATATCGTCAACATTCTCAGTACAACAAAAGTTTTCATCAGAACGTCCTCGACTTAGAGATACTCCACTCGACATAACATATAACAACTTGGGACATTCTATGCATACATATGAATCATCATACCCGGGTGAAGCGTTAGAGACACGCGGACTGTATAGATTACTCACCATTTTGGTAACACATATCATATCACATCATCATCATTTAGCTTTACACACGTTCATCCTTCTAGTTAATTAACTACAATATTAATATCTCATCTGTGTGTTGTTGTGTGAATCATAACATTATCACGTTCTAATCACTACCAACCCTATATCTGTGGATATTTAATTAATAAACCCAGTAATCGTTTGATCATTATCTAGTTTGTTAATGTATTACTCGTGCTGTCGGTGTTAAATATTTACATATAGGTAAATTTCTATACTCAGATGAGGTTGGGGGCTTTTTCTGTTACGGGATCTAAGGGAAGAAGCTAAGGTCGTGGGGAAACAAAACTCTTTCCATAATTCACTAGAAAACACTGTCCAATGGAAAGCATTCGCATTCTCTTCTTCATGTCCCTATCTCGAATAGGTCTCTATTCTTTCTTAACGAGCCATTTTCTGGAGACCTTCTACCTAATATCTCATAGGCTATTTGCGGCGAAAACTACTGTAGTAGTTGCCCCAATACCCACCACACGACACATATAAACAATCACATAGTTTTATTCAAGGAAAGAAAGGAAATGTGTTTGCCAACATAAAAGAGAAAATGGATAGATGGACTCAACGTTCTGAAGAACTTTTATATAGAACAGCTCCATAGGATTCCACAGGCTTCAAACTTGCAGAAAACATGTTGCAAGTTAATCTTGAAAAACGCAGTAAGGGGAAAAAAGGAAAAGCCTTATCACTTCTAAGAGATGGCACTCCAGCCGCGATGGCACTCCAGCCCATATGGCATTCCAGCAGAGATGGCACTCCAGCCGAGATTGCATTCCAGCCGAGATTGCATTCCAGCCGAGATGAAACTCCAGCCGAAATTTCACTCCAGCCGAAATGGCATTCCAGCCGCTATGTCACTTCAGCCGCGATGGCACTCCAGCCGATATGGCACTCCAGCTAAGACGTTTTGGAAGCACGATGGTTCCCCGAGCTATGGAGTTTATTAGGAGTTGACTATAACATGCATATGTCATTTTGGCTCAAAGAGTGATGCCGCGTCACATGATACTGATGTAAATCCGCGAGGGTTGTTCAGCCCTGCATCCTGATAAAAAGGGACCAGATGTGTAGGCGTGAGGGATGCTGCAGTATCATGTATTTTAGTATGAAAGTTTAGGCAAACATAGTTTTGTGATGGGCAGTTGATCTCACTAGTTGTGTTGTTGTGCGAGTTGTGATATGCCAGCCGCGCTGCTGGAACTGTTGTAGTGGCTTGGCAGAGTGTCCATGTGTGCCAGTAAAATGTAGATGCCAGTATCATATAAGTCGTGACAATGTGTACAGTACATTATGAGATGTTTCATTAAGCCAATCAAAGACATCAACTTGTTTTTACATGACATGTCAATCCTATCTACTATTGTACCGATGTCCAGGACTTTGTTATTCAGTTATATAAATGGCAATGTGATTCACACGCATGTGATTCAGATTTTTGACAAACCACATCCTCTAGATATCAGACAACCACACTGCTCATAATAGTTAAACAAAACGTATAACTTAACGCGCACATGTACTTCGGTTTTGTAAATTAATATGAAACAAATATAAAGGTATGTTATAAGGCACTCGTAGGAAATAAAGAAGTAGAACACTAGACAACAGAAAAACAACAGACATGAATGGCTTACCCAGGATTTGAACCCTGGACCTTCCGTGCGACAACACCGCCTAGCTATGCAAGCGAATCACACTGTCCTCCCTGCCATCTACGCATCCCCCCAAAAAAGGATGTTTCAATGACAGGTCATTAGTGCGAACCTCTATACATAACACCGGAAGTTTATCATGGGCAGTTCAGCCTATTAATGACGCAATCCTGCCTTATAACATACTTCGGTTTTGTACGGTATGACAAGGTTTAAACAGAAAATCTATCAACTGATGGGGCACTACGGAGTCCTCTTATGTTCACTGAGCTAAATGAGAAGATATAAAGATACCAAATGTAGAATTCTCCACGCAAGACAACTTACTGAGCTCTTTTAGATAAGAATTGGAGTGCGGCAGTAATGCCTCATAATGTCATTTCTTTTTATACTGACTATTAAGCAGATTATAGAATTCATGGACTGTCACAAAACAACATTTTCTAGATCTTTCTGAGGACCTGGCTCTTGTGTCTCATAACTGTAAACTGATGCAAGGCAAAAATAAGAATAATTATGACAGGCTACAACTATTTACTTTACAATACATAGAGAAAATAACAAATTAAAAAAAAACTATTTTGGGGAATACGTTGTAACCACTGTGTACTCAGGTAACACCATATGTATCCCCAAATTATAAGGTGAAATAAACAGGGGGGGGGGGGAAGGGCCCAAAAAGATATTAAGAAGATAAATTGAGATACACTTAGACATGACAAACAAAAGACGGAAAGGACTCGAACGGATGTCACAAGACACAGGGTTTGGTGTGAACAAACTGAATGTCTACCGTCCACGGTGAGCTGAAATGTAATAATGGGGATGATGAGATGTTAATCCAAGACTGTCTACTTTGTCGTCCTGTATGTCATTCCACAATGTTGAAACCACTGTTGTTGATACGTGTCGTATTGTTAAATATTCAGGAGATGTTCTCCGTGGCCAAGTAGACTCTAGGGGCAGTCACACAACACGAAATCAGCATAACTGCACTGAGCAGACAAAAACCTCCTTCACGATTTTACAAATATGCATGTTAATCGACTTGACAAAAAGCTCCATGGTAATAAATATACATGCCCAAAGGCAAATGCAGTAATATAGTAGTCCAGTAAGTTCCCTATCAAACGCTGGTCATTGGCAATCTTTCAAACTTTATTTAATATAGTCCTTTGGACATCTTTATGTATAGGCACACATTTCCTTACTAGAATAAGTCAGGGACACCTCAACCAAGTATATTGATGTCCTGGTGATGGAATAATTCAGGAAAAACACAGAATACTGAAGGAGCTCAAAACACATACGTCCGCTCACTTCCAAACACATGCCGCATCTCTCTTCTAGACGATCACCTCAGCCTTGTCATTCATCACAGGATATTTTCATATCCCATCTTTACATAGTAGTAATAAATCAGGAAATTCCTGTTAACATAAGCGTTGTCAGCAAAATACGTTCATATATGGTACACTGTTCATTGGTCAACATGTGCAGAAGTCAGTTGATAGGCTTGATGTAACTTCACAAGATACCTGCATTTTGCAGTGTTTGTTAGCTAACAATGAGTCTTTCAGGCAACAACGTGATAACACATCAGCGACCCCGTTTTGACTGCCTTTGATGGCACGAATGTCATATTCGTAGGGCTTTGGCGCAAGTGATGCTCTGGCAGCCTTCTCATTACGAAATTTTGCAGTCTTAAGATAGGACAAGGCCCTCTGATTTGTCTCCAAGACGAATTTCGCACCAATAAGATAGCGTTGCAGTTTAGCAAAACAATATACCACAGCGAGCAATTCCCGCTATACAATTGGGTATTTTTTCTCTGTGGGAGTCAATTTACGACTGACATACAGAATTGGATGTAGACAATCATCGAATTCCTGCACAAGTGTACCGCCGATTCCAGAACCAGAGGCGTCGACACTAAGGATAAAAGGAAATCGAGTATCAGGCACTCTTAAAATTGGTGATCTTGAGAATTAAGACGTAAGCAAATTTAATGACTCATTACAAGAATGCATCCAAACAATCTTATTTGGAGAGTTCTTTCTTAACAACGAAGAACTGAAGTAATTTCTGAAACATTAGATACAAATGTTCTATAGAATCCTACAAGACCTAAAAGACTGCGAACCTGTGAAGTGAATAATTAGTACAGGTAGTCTTTGAACCTGTTCTCCAGGAGATACTTGAAATATAAACTGAAATAATGCCAGGCAAAATAAGTTGCAAAATGAGTGAAGTATACACAATCCAACACCGTAAGAAACTAGTGGGTGAGATAGTGAATATCTGAAATAAATAGGATGATAGAAGAAAAATTTGCATAAGAACACACTAAAATCTGTGTGGTGCCGAATCATGTATCAATTGTACATCAAGACAATGATCTCGAAAGTAAGCACCGTTGTCAAGATCGACAACCATGCGTGCATCCACATTTGAGTAAATCTAAATAATCGCCTCCCTATCATTGAAACTGTTGATAGGCAAAAGACGTACACATTTTACGTCAGCAGTGAACTGAAAAAATTCACCCAGTGCGCCCCATGTAGTGCTGGGTGGCAGATTTCGCACTAGTACCGTGCGTGAGTATGCAATATTACCACCATAAGGCATCCTATTTTCACGAAGCTATTATTCAAATGAGCAACATGGTCATTTATCTTTCTCGTGGATGTCGTATCTTTATTATATGATGTATCATACTGATTGAACTGAGTATGATGCCTATCCCCATTCGAGTCTGTAGGTTTGGAGCATGTCGTACAAGACAGCTTATAATGTACTGTTAAACATTTTTTTCAGATGTAATGGTATTAGTTTGACCAGGTAAGTTTGTACTATCATTATCATCAACCTTACTTGTACCAACAGGACTCTTATTAGTAAATTTTGCGTCACCATTGACAACTTCATCTGTATCTTTAATATTAGATGCACTGTGAGCATGTCTCAATGACTTACTCCCAGATGAGGCAGTATTGTTTCTACTGGAAATATTGGCATTTGGTTGATTTCTGGGGAAATTATATTTGCCTCGAAATGAGATCTTCACTTTTTCAGGTTGTGCAGACCCGTTAGTATCACATTTGGTACCACTGACATGCTGTACAATAGGTTTACTGTAACCAATGTGTGACAATATATTCTTGTGTAACGCAACATCCAGCAAACCATCAATCCTTTTTCTTAACTTAGAAATTTCTAAATCCTTGAGTGAAATTTCTTCACTCTGCCTCTTATTTACTTTTTCGAGGTTTAAATTTTTACTCTTCTCCTCAATGAGCAATGTCTCAAAGGTAGCCACCTTATCACGAGTCAAATTTACTTGTTGACCATGAAGGCATCTGAGTTCTTGATTTTCAAGTTCACGTGCTGCCAATGTACTCTCCAACTCACTCCAAGACCGTTTGATGTCCCGGTCTGTCACTTCTTTTATATCAACCTTTAATCTCAAAAGAGACACCTCAGATGTCAGTTTTTGAATCTGAGCCACTTATGCATGACAGTCTAACTTTAAAGCTGCATTAAGCTTATCAAGCTCACCACTGATACTCTTTTCTTTATGAAGTAATTTTTGTAAGGAGCCTACCTCATCTTCTAGCTTCTCTATCTGGTGATGAAGTATCTGATTATCCCATTCCAGAGAGTCCACTTTTCTCTCATATTCAACTTCCCTAGCTCTGACTTCTAACCTTTTTTCTCATTTTCATGTCCAGTCAAGGCAAAGGTTTTAAGAGCATCTCCCTCAATAATAACTTTCTTTCCAATCTTCATAAAATACTCCACTGTAGCCATATTTCACTATTATTATGACTCAAAATTGTCCAATAATAATATAATTAATATATATTTCCAGTATGTGAGCAATATTAGCAACAATTATTTATCCACTCAATATCAATCAACTGCATTAAACTATAGATGGTATATTAGGAGAAAAAAAAAAATTAGAGGTACAAAAAAGATTACAGGAGAACAGCAGAAAGAGCCAACCCAAGAAAATACTAATGAATAAACCAAGGCAGAAATGTATGAACTGTATCAAAAATGAAAAAAATTTGGCTCTACCACACTTATGACAATACAAGCACAATTTCACAACATATAATACATCTAATAAATGAATGATAGCAAGACGAGGTTCACAATTTTACAAACAATAATGGAGAGTAAACCAAATAAAATACAATGAACCTGACAACAAGTAAAATTTACAAATAAACAGGTCAAAACATGCTAACAGAGATGGTAATGATAAGCTCAGTAGTAGCTGTAAACACACAGCTTTGTAATGCCTGAGAAAACCATACACCAAGATATACATAGAACATATAAAAAAACAGAACCCTGTCAAATGAGATTCTCCAAGACTCAAACTGTATGAATCAAGAAATTCACTTATCTGTCTTATGAAAAAAATGCTCCTGGGTCCAGCTTCTGCCTCAGGGAAACAGCGATTCAACAGATATGCAGCGACTAGGGTTAGATTAAGTATTCGCACTTGCAGCCGATCAGCACCGCCATCTTGAAAATTTTTCTTCACTTGAAAAAACTTAGTCCACCGACTTGAAAAATTACTTGAAAAATCACTTGAAAATACTGGATACAGTTCCACATAATATGTTCATGATCCCTGCTTGAGGCCACCAAAACTGATACGTGTCGTATTTTAAATATTCCGGAGATGTTCTCCGTGGCCAAGTAGACTCTAGGGGCAGACACACATCACGAAATCAGCATAACTGCACTGAGCGGACAAACACCTCATTCACGATTTTACAAATATGCATGTTAATCGACTTGACAAAAAGCTCCATGGTAATAAATATACAGGCCCAAAGGCAAATGCAGTAATATAGTAGTCCAGTAAGTTCCCTATCAAACGCTGGTCATTGGCAATCTTTCAAACTTTATTTAATATAGTCCTTTGGACATCTTTATGAATAGGCACTCATTTCCTTACTAGAATAAGCCAGGGACACCTCAGCCAAGTATATTGATGTCCTGGTGATGGAATAATTCAGGACAAACACAGAATACTGCAGGAGCTCAAAACACATACGTCCGCTCACTTCCAAACACAAGCCGCATCTCTCTTCCAGACGATCACCTCACTTCTGCTTCAAATTGTTCACGTTCTATTCTTGTTCATGTCGATGTAACAATGGAAAACACTCTATTTTCACAGATGATCATTTCATTGCGTTATGGCACCAACCAGAATATCTGTGTCATACATGTAATCTATATTTAGCTTAATAACATTCTTCTGTGTAACGTCATCTCCATGACCTCCTACAATCTTGTTTCTTTGCTAAATTCTTTTGTATATCGTTGTAACCAAGGAAAACACTCTACTTCCATTAATGAGCGTTTCACTGGGCTTTGGCTTTGGTTTGTTTTTAAGAAATATCTTCATTGCACACGGACAACCCCCTCAGTGCTCTGATCTCCTCCCTTGGATAACACAAGGAGGATCTCAGCACAGTGCACTAACTCCGTAGCACCAGCGAGAATCGCAATGTGTGTATATAGTAATCACATATTCTGTAAAATTGTTTAAATTTTGCTGGGGCAGCTGCCTTACGATTTCCAACCTCCATGGGATATTTAATGTGCGCAACTTGCACACGGGACCTCCTCTTATGCAAGAAGGCTAAGCATCCTATCTCACTACCCAGGAGACCAGAAGGGAGTATGGCATCATTAGGACCACTGGTTGTGAAGAAAAAAAATGTCCATAAATTATATTCCCACTACTTGGAATCGAACTCGATAGAATTCAAGGCGGACGCCACACCGCTTAGCCACTCCAACCTCCATGAGCTTTGGCACCTTTCAGAACATCTGTGTTATTTATTTAATCTTTATTTAGATTAATAACATTCTTCAGTGTAACATTAGTTCTATGGTCTCGGTTTTTTATTTGTTCAATTCTTTTGGATATCGATGTAAGAAAGGAGAACACTCTACTTCCATGGACAAAGCTGAAACCACCGTTACGACATCAGTTTATTTCTAATAATACTCGATTTTGCGAGCACCTTGAAGATGTTTACATCAGATGAAGTCTTATCAACCAACTGTAACAAAAGACAAAAACTTATATTTAACTGTAGACACGATTTGTGATTAAGTCTGAAGAGAGAAAACACAGGTTCACATTTTTACTATACACAACTAATCCATTATCAGTGACGTGTCTGAGATGTATGTCATTTTTTAACATCCAGTTTATGTTACTGATCTCTGACACGCGGAAAAAGAGTTGTAAATCTGATATAGATACCACCATTACTTGTTCTAAAAAAAACAGAATTAATAAGTTTTAACGGGACCATATTGTTAAAAACGTTTATTTCCTCCTTCAATTTCCTCTACTGGAGACGCAATTAGACATTGCATTTAGCTTACTTGAAAAAAACTTCGCACTAAAGTACTTCGTGTGAATCTTGCAGTAATGATTTTCTTTTGCAATTTATTTTGCATGATGGCGTTTCAAGTGCAATGCACAACCCTTCTTTGTCGCTGTGAATGACGTACTGGTTAGTGGACAGGAGTCCTTTTTTCTCTTTTAATTTGCCCAGTATCTGGCCCTGGGATCTAGACGGTTAAATACACATTTAGATGTAACAGTTAAGTCAGAGGACTAGAGTTCACCAAGTACACGTTATAATAATCTTTATAAAACTTTTGTCATCTCTTGTATTACTTCTTGAATCAGAACGTAGGAGTCTCTAACATCAATTTGATGGACATGGTAAAGAGTCTCCAACATAACTTTAATGGAACTAATAAGGAGTCACCAAAATCAATTTAATTGGACTGGTGCGGAGCTTCCAACATCTAAATAATGGAACTAGTAAGGTCTTCAACATGACATTAATGAAAATTGAAAGTTTCCAACGTCAACGTAATGGAAATGGAAAGAAGTATCCAACATTAACTTAATGGAAATATAAGGAATCTCCAAATCATTGAATGGAAATGGTAAGGAATCTCCAAATCATTAAATGGAAATGGTAAGGAATCTCCACTATTAATTTAAATTAAAAAGAAGATGAAAAATGTGATAAAGTTGCATTTAATTTTCAATTCAACAATACGTAGGTTTGCATATCACTGTTTGCGGAGTTTAAGTTTTGATAAGCTATCAGAAGTGGTGTACAGGAAATGATAATTTGTACGTGCCAAGAAAACTATCCGGATGTTTGCGATATGAAAGGAAACTCATTTTAGTGATTTGCCCTTCAACGCAACCGGATTTGCAAAAAAAAAGTTGGTAAGTGTTAATATTTAGATACATTTGCTTTCTGTTCTATCTAACTCCTTGGTTCTTTTTTTAAAATATAAGCTCTGATTATATTCGTTTTTCTGACACGTCTTATTTTCTTTTTTTTTTCTTTGTTTTTGTAATCATATGAGTGTTCTATGGAGAACCGACGCTGTTATGTTATACAAAAACGTCTGCTGTTTTTCTGTTGTCTAGTTTTCTACTTCTTTATTATTCACGAGTGCCTGAAAACATACCTTTATGTGTGTCTAATATTTATTTACTGTTTACAGGCCTCGGGTTTCTCTTCTTTATGTGTTTAAAACGTTTATATTCGTAATAATCTTCGTCTCTTAGACAAGAGTTTTAATTGTGGGTTTTATTTCAGATCAGCGCTGTTCTCTCAGAATGAACCATTCCCGATATCTTACGTTAATCATGATCTCTGGTTTTGTCTGGGTAAATGCCGACGAATGTGTTTACAAGGTTAGATACACTGTTGCTATTGTGTTTTCAGTTATTTCTGTTTATTTTCTGATCATTAATGTTTTCGCTATTGTGTTGTTATGTTATACATTTACCTTCAGAATAACTTTCATAAAAAAGACAGCGTTTGCATTATCTATAGCCGTTTAAAGTTACGTCTTTGCTGAAGTTCTGTTATGATATTTATATTTAGGATATTTCGTTGTTCCATTATGGCTGCTATAGTTTTCCTGTCAATATGTCATATCCTAGATGTATTCCTGTATCTTTGAAGCTTTTCATGTCTATGTTATATCTGTTCTGTCTATAGACGACTTTTCGTGCATGTGTTACATCTTTACAATCATACAAACATATTTACATATCAGAATCGTTATTCTTAATAAAATACATTGACATGCACTGATATGATATAATGAATCATCATCATCAGTTGCCATCTCCACAACGAAGGTTGGCTGTAATGGATCTTCAACGTTTTTTGTCTCTTGTCTTGGTGGTGCACTCTGATAGACTCTTTCCTGTCCATCTCTTGATGTTATCTTCCCACTTATAGCGCTGTCTTCCCCTTGCACGTTTGCCTTCAACTCTCCCTTCTGTTATGGTCTTCTGCAAGGTGTTATGCCTTTTTATGTGGCCAAAGTATTTTAGCTGCCGAACTTTGACCTCCCTCATTAGTTCTCTTTTCATACCTAGATTTTCTAGGACCTCCTTATTTGTTTTCATCTCTTTCCATGAGATACGCCCCATTCTTCTATATATCCACATTTCAAGAGCCTCAATTCTTTCTTCCAAATGCTTATTCATCGTCCATGTTTCTGCACCATACAGAAATGCAGAATATATATAACACTTTATGATTCTCAGTTTTAATTTGTGAGATAACTGTTTGGATGTCAGTATATGTTTCATGTCGTTGAATGTAGCTTTGGCCATTCCTATTCTCTTCTTGATTTCTGTTTCACATCTGCCATCTTCTGTTATTATATGACCAAGACGTAGCTCTTGACTTGTTCCAGGATTTTCCCATTTACGCTTATCTTTAATGTGGGTTTATCGTCTGTTTTGCTAATTATCATAGTTTTTGTTTTCTCAATATTAATGTCGAGTCCATATTCATGACTTATACTGTTCACTTGCTTCACTAGTTCTTGTAACTACTGTTCGCTTTCAGCTAACAACACGGTATCATCTGCATATCTAAGGTTGTTTATTGACCTTCCACTGATGTTCAGTCCTGGTATTTCCTGTATCTGTTTGAACATTTCGGTTTTTTGGCAGGGGGACTTGTCTTGAGAGCACTTCCAAATTTAAATTACTCATCTGATGGACTCTGTTCCCCAAATAGCCCTCACACTATTTATAGTCAAATCGAAGCACCATACCAACAACATACTTTTTTTGGACCATTCCTTGTAATATTATCTTTCTGCAAAATAATTCTTTAGCTATGTGCACAAAAATATTGCCTCTCTTGATCACTACTACCCCAATTTACTTGAGATTCCGCGTCTCAAAAAACACGCCATAACTGTTCTTCTTCTTGGACTATTCCATATCCCCTATCCACAAGACATAAACCACCTCACAACAGCCTGTCTCTACTTTACCTTTCATTCGATCGCTGTACGTGCATTATTTGAAGCATAATCTTAATTTGCGCATGACTCATCAAGAGCTGTATTCTGGTTTTCTTGGAGAAGTCTGAACATTTCTTGTTTGCCTTTGGGATTTCTTTTGGGGCGAATGTGAGGCGAAAACAGAAAAGCGTCCCTTCCATCGTTCTCTGTGGTATATATCCCTGTTATATGTCTCTAAATATCGTTGTCATATTCTTCTGTGATTGAGTATCTATACCAAAGCTCTCCCAGACGCGATTCTACTCCAACTTCTCTCACTTTTTATTATTATCCCATGCCAGCCTGCGACTTTCTTTTTTCTCAAGTATCATATCTGAACGGCATTCCTGCTACATCCTGATCTGAGAATGTTTCTGGGCGCATCATTAGAATCCCTGGTTGATGGTTTTTAACCTCTGTTGTGCTCGAAATAGTTTTCTTTTTTACAAAACCGCTCACACTCCCCGTATTCTGAGCCCATCTGTATTGATATGTCTTTCTCATCAAGTAATATTACACCATTTATTGTTTTGATACAGCTTCCTCCTTGTGGCAAAACCGGCGACACTAAAACCAAACGGATTTGATATTCATCCCCTTATTATTATCTTACATGCACTCTCATTGCGAATCCCCATGGTTGCTATCTTGCGCTCATTACCAAGTCTCTTCTATTACTACCCTTTGCATACTTTGAGTCTTTCTCTAAATCCACCGTTCTACACCTTATCTCTCTTGCCTCTCTCATACACACACATAGTCACCCGTCTCTTGAGACCACGATCCATATTAGCGCGAGTTCTAATGAGCGAGTATTTCAATCTTCTCCTCTCGGCGACAGACAGTGTTATATTTTCATCGCGCGAACCCATCTAATCTATAGTCCTTCATATCCTTTCAGCCCTACACGATATTACTTCACTCTCTCCCATTCAATAAGTCTAGATACAATCTGTCATCCCCAAACATATTATGCGATTTCTTGCCCCAATCCGCTCAGACACCCTACACGTTTCCCCCAACACACTCTAAGATCTCCTCCAACAACGCTTCGAGTAACACAAATTCGCACATTAATGCTTGCACTTGTACCAAATTCTTGCGTTTTACAGCATTCCCATTCTGATTCGACGCGCTCTATGCCATATCCTTATCCTTAACTGGATTTTTCCTCTTGGTCTATACAGCTTGCTCCAACAATGCCCATGTATCTGTCAAATAAGCAACTATTTCGATCGCATAGATCTTCTTCTCATATAATTTTTCTAGACATCGATATAAAAACGTAATTCTTCCCCTGATTCCTAGGCCCCCCCACACATTTTATAATCTGGTTGTTCTCAAGCCGCTCGAAAAGTGATTTCTCATCTCTGGGTTTTCCTCCTGTCCTTCTGTTGTCCAGCTCCATTTCTCAGCCTTTATATTCTAACCTGCTTATAGAAAAATGCAGCGACTGGGATTCTGTTGGTGCGACTCTGCTCCCTCCCCACCAACCTCGTCCCCATAACCTACTAAATCTCGAGCAAACAAGACCTTGTTTGAAAACTGTTATCTTCTCCTCTCAACACAAATACTCTCGACACCCCTATGCGCTGAACTTCAACCACAACACCTAACACCTCCTCACCCACCCACACAAGCGAAGCCAACATCTCCAAAATAAACGCGAACCCTCCGAATTATGCAACTATTCCGTCTGCTCTTATACCCCATCTCCCTGGACTTTTCCATGTGTATAATTTCCTTGGGTTAGCGCATATAAAATTTAAATACAACTATACTCCAACAAAATTAGGGGAGACCTAAAATGCAATGCATACCCAAAAAGGACAGCTAGATTATAATTCACAAAAAGTCGGAACAGACCCCTCCGTTCTTACGATCATAGTAGTTCATTCTCAAACAAAATTGGGAGTGTTCTGGTGTAAATTCTGCGTCTTAATTACACAAAAATCTTAACTACCCTCTCAAATACACTATCTCGTATCTCTTCTTACATACTACATGTACAACATACACCACCGATCTTCTCTGTTTTTCTTACCGCATAATCCCTCACCCAAGAACACCAATCACTTACACTACATCCTACCTTCCCTCCATAAAACACACATCCATACGATTTTACCCACACGTTACAAGCCACCAACCTCACTACACGCGAATATGCATACAACTACAAACACATATCATTAAAGAGTTGCAAATTCGAGTTAACTTCTATGAGCATCCCGCCAAACATGTTTGCGGAACACCCGTCCGCCGAGGAAGTACCAATCGCACTTTCTATAGTACCACCCTCACAAACCACGCACTACGAGCTTCACTTCGCGAGTATACAATCACACGTCTTTAAAGGCTGATAAATAAGCAACACACGCGACGCAGACACCATTGTACGTCTACTTTCCACACGTAAACAAATCTTGTTCACTTTTCTTAGGCACACTCGCGCAACAAAGCGATTACAATATTCGACAGATCCCCCAGTCAACGCAAACATAACCATTTACAAACGACTCTGGTTCCCCCACCAAAGTTACCCAGCCAAATCCATAGTATTACACATTATACCCTCACAGCATATCGTCTTAGAGCAACATTATGACTCACACTATAGATCAACAAAACATTCCATCGCTCCAACCACACACACATTTACATTACATAAAAATGACCTATAACACACAGATACGCATTACACACACATCCGTTCACACAACCACACAGTACGCGAACGACTCACTACCCAAAATACACACATCCAAGAGCCACTACAAGCTACACCTAAACCCCGCCCCTCTAACCATCGTAGGTATGCATCTTGAGTGTCTCCGCGTGATAGCGAAGAGCCCAGGCACCTAAAACATCTTTATGCCAAGTGTCAACATCGCGACGCCACAACCCTCTCCACCAGGTGAAAAGACACGGGAACCCCCTGCAACACCAGTATTAGATCTGGTAAGCTGTAACCAAATTTTAGTGATGTTTAACCGGTACACCACAAAAGTAAATTTGATTGCAAAAACAGAAACAAAAATAATATCGATCCGAAGAACAAATGTTATAAGATGTACACTGTAACAAATTTAGTATGTAAATTATAAAGAATCTTTAAGTTTACTTGTGGGTGGGGGGGGGGTGGGTTACGAGACCCTATCGCCACTTCCACCACACACCACTGCACTGCCCACATCCAGACGAAACAAGCGGCGTACAAAAAACACGTTTGAAGCAAGCTAGGCTGGCTGCCTCCTCTCTCCTCTCTCTCACCCCTCTCCTCTCTCACTACCATCTCCTGCAACCATGTTTATAAACAACTAAACTCATTGACTACACATCTAACGATGAACAGACCTAGGTGCGTGGGCACAGCACCAACAAACCGAGGAAGACAAATGACTTAAATATGTATCCAAAGAAAAACCATCCCCTGATTACCGCGACCTCAAATAACCTTGCCAGAATCCCCCAACCTAAGCAATACCTATTAAACGCAGTACAGCACCTCAACACATAATGACTTCGACCCCCGCCAGGTCTAAACCATTAGTTAAGATAAAAGACAAAAACCTTACAAAATATACAGTTAATGCAGAACAAAACACGAACACTACAAAACCAGACGAAGTCATAGCCATAGAGCTGAATCTACCAGGTTGATTTCCTGTCTTTACTCGAATACCAGATGCCCTTTGTCGTTTAACTGCTCTGAAATCCTTGACGATTTACGACACCAGTATTCAAGACTGGAACGTTGACGCTATGATGAACATTGGCCTAACCATGAATATACTATTTCTAGAAAATGTTGGCTTAACTGCATGGCCTGCTTGGATCCAGCATTTCGCCAACTTGACAGAAATCAGCATTGTGCGTAGTTCAATATCGTTCCTTCCAGACAACGCACTGGACACGCTAGCTGAGAGTTTAACTAGTTTGTCGCTGATAATGAGCAGTTTGAAATCTATCCCACAAGCTTTCTCAAAGCTGAAGAATCTAGAATACCTTCAGGTCGAAAATAACGAAATTTCAGACGTAAAGTGGCTTCCCCGTTCCAACCGTTTGATGGAATTGTCATTAAGCAGCAACAATATCTCTGACGGGAAGAATCTTAGTAACAACCTGCGTATTCTAGAACATTCACTGTCTGATTTGAAACTGGTTAAAAACCAGCTTCCAGTCATTCCCGATTTGTCGTTCTTAGAAAAGGTAGGAAGCCTTGATTTTTCGAACAACCGAATATCAGACCCTACTTCCGGTTCCTTACCTTCTAATTTATACTACCTTGATTTAAGATTCAATTCTCTTCCTTCTATTCCCGTCATCTTCTTAGGTTTACCAGTAGTAAAAGACTTACTGCTGGCCTCGAATTCTATAACTGAGATCAAAGCATCACGGATTCCATGGTGGACGGTGGCAGCGGATCTTGGATACAACCTCATAACAGAATTAACGGATACAAGTTTTCCAGAAAATTCTAGTATGACATCGTTAAATCTCATGAATAATCCGATAGTGAAAATGTCCATATTGACTTTTAAAAACTTACTTTCTTTGACAACGTTGAACATGCAAAGCACAAAATTAACTCGACTGCCATTAGCTCTAACTTCGCTGATCAATTTGAGTTACTTGGACGTTTCAAACAGTAATAATCTAGTTTGTACATGCATGGAGAAGAGTTTAGAACCTTGGATTACCAGGCAAGCGAGCCAAGTCTTGGGCGACTGTGGTCAAACTAGTGTTTTTATCTTTTTTACTAGTTTGAGCCCTGGCTGCCCTTCACTTCGGATTATTTTTAATTCGTAATTTTAACACTGGTTAATATTGCTTTCTTTATTTTCAATTCGTAATTTTATCACTGAGTAATAGTTTTTTCTTTATTTTTAATTATGTGAATGTATATATAGATGGTGTCCTCGACTTACGACGTATGCGACATACGACCACTCGTACTTACATTCTTTTATATTATTTACAAATATTATTTTCTACTCCTGACGCTCGGTCGTAAGTTTTATTTATGTATTCATAATTTATTACACTACAGTTCTCTACAGTACAGTAATTTCATGTTATAATTTGTACATTTTAGCTTTCAGGCATGTTAGTTGTTAAGATATCTTTATGATTCATATAGTATAAAGCGATTTCCGACTTTCGACAATTTCGACTTACGTTGGTATCATCGGAACGGAACCAGTCATAAGTAAAGACAGTCTGTACGTGTATGTACAAACGCAGAATCAGGTTCATGCTGCTATTGCCAGATTTTGAAATAAATGCATCAAATTAACATTGTTTAAATGAAAATTATTGTTGACATATACAGTTACTGAAATAACTGATGTTTGGAAAAAAAAATATTTGAAATATCATATTTGACCAGAATCATGTTACAGTCTAGCATTTTTATTGATTTTTCAGAATTGATGATTATTACATTTTGCTGATTCATTGAACATCTTCTATAATAAGTTATAAGTTCTAATATTTAAAACTTTGTATGTAAATGCTTATTTGTCTGTGGAATGGACTCTATAGAGGTATGCCAATTTTCCACAGAAAACACAAAATATGAATACCTAATAAACTAGAAGATTGATTTCAATCACGACAAAATTGTAATAAACAAAAAACAGCATAGAAATTCAGAGGTACCTGACATGCGAATAAAATCAATAAAATGTTCAGCATACATCTGTTGATAACTAACGACTAGATTCTATCTCTCCAGCACAGGTGACAGCGGACAACATTTGTCATTCTTACGCATATCAGATTATGACGAAACCTACAGTCCGAGCCCTGGTTTGGACAGACATAAATATTGAAAACATGTGGCTAGGATAGATATATCATTCATTATTAAGAAAAAGACGTCAGGTTTGGATTGGGCCCACCCTGTAAAAGCCCCCCCCCCCCCCCTCTTTAAAAAAAAAAAAAAAAAAAAAAAAAACTAGTTCTAGCATTACGAGGTAGTTACTGTTCTTTAATCTTCTGGACTAGATAAATAAAGGGAGACAATAAACAAAAACCCCACACATAGAGGAAACCCACAGACATAGAGAAAAACCGACCCCTGGTTTAGACAGACATAATTATTGAAAACATGTGGTTAGGGCAGGTATATCAATGATTATCAAGAAGAAGACGTCAGATCTGGATAGGACCCACCCTGCAAAACAAAACCCAAAAAAACTAAAACAAACTAGTTGCTAGCATTACTAGGTAGTTCTGTTCCTTAATCTTCTAGACATGAGAAATAAAGGGAGAGAATAAAAAAATTAGTTGCTAGCATTTCGAGGAAGTTACTGTTCCTTAATGTGTTGGAAAATCTTCTGGGCAAGAGAGATAAAGGGAGATAACAAAAAACTAGTTGCTGTCATTACGAGGAAGCTACTGTTCTTTAATCTTCTGGACAAGAGAAATAAAGGGAGACAATAAAAACCCCACACACATGGAGAAATGATGTAGCAACAAACAAGACACGGATAAAAAAGTCACTAAAAGGCCTTCAGCCGATGATGTGTGTGTGTTGTTAAAGGCCTATATTCTACAGGGAGCTTACAGATTTTGACATTATTAATTTTTCTTCCACGAAACTTCATTATTTTTGGTAAATCACTCAATCTGTTTCGTTGTTATTTATCAGACTGAAGTGCTTTACACGTGGACACAGACCCTATTGTGACCGACGGACCTTGAGTCGAGGTTGAACGTCAAGACAAAGCTCCCATATCTCCTCTCTCTCTATCTCTCTCTGCCTGTCTCTCTCTCTGCCTGTCTCTCTCTCTGCCTGTCTCTCTCTCTGTCTGTCTGTGTGTCTCTCTCTATCTCTGTCTGTGTCTCTCTCTGCCTGTGTTTTCTGTCCGTGTGTTTCTCTCTGTCTATGTCTTTCTGTGTCTCTCTCAACATATGTCTCTCTCTGTCTGTGCCTCTCTCTATCTCTGTCTGTCTGTCTGTCTTTCTCTCTCTCTCTCTCTCTCTCTCTCTCTCTCTCTCTCTCTCTCTCTCTCTCTCTCTCTCTCTCTCTCTTAGTCTTTGTACAATCGTTGTCTTTATTTCCTTTTTCTGACTGTGGCTGACAAAAGGTTTTGAGGGAACGTACCCTCTTTTATTTGCAATACTGACTTCCATACCATTGTTTTCATTATTTATCGTGTTCCCCTTCATCACCAATCAATCACCAATCAATCACCAATCAATCGCCAATTTCCTTCTCGCTCCCAGCCGAACATGGCGTTACAACTGCAGCTAGCCCACATGCAAGAAACCGGCACAAATCATTCACGTGCTGGAGCAATGGTAATTTATGTAACATTTTGTTTTGCATGATGAGCATGTGATCCCGATACACTAACTTAAAATACTCGCCTTGTACAACATACCTGAGGGCCTGACATAACCAAGAGTTCAGTTTATATGATAAATGGTTGAAAGTGGCGTGCTGCACAAAAGGAAAATAACAAACATTTGAAATAAACAAATAAAAAAACAAACATAAGAGAGCAGTGGCAGTATTTTTTCTTTTTCTCATAACAGATCCCCAACCCCAGGGATATACACGGGCCATGTTTCTCTTGCTTTTTGGGTCACCCTGTATTATTACAATATTTTCTATATAAGGCTATGTAAAAAATACTACTGCTGTCTAGTCCTTTACAAAAGAAAACTGCTTGTTTACTCTCAGTTTCAGTTTTCCAAGAATCTTCCCAGAATTGCCTTTTTTAGATTTAAGCCACTGCATGCATGTTAGTATGTTACTTATTTTATTACACTTCTAACAGAGAATGGCATCATCTTCAAGAAGAGCATGTTTTCTTTCACCGCATTTATTTTGTTATATTTGTGGAGAGTACACTTTCAAAGAAGAACATAGGAAGCATATTACTGTTTTTGTGAAAAAGGCATACTTTGCTTACTTTAAAGTAAAACTCGGTGACCAGGACAAGTCTTGGGCTCCTCATATTGTTTGCAAAACATGTGTTGAACACCTGCAACAGTGGACTTGTGGGAAAAGAAAATATTTAAAATTTGGAATTCCAATGGTTTGGAGAGAGCCCAAGAACCACTATGATGACTGTTATTTCTTTGTTGTGAATATTAAGGGAATTAATGGAAAAAATCACAAAAAGTGGAAATATCCAGATTTAGATTCTGCTAGGCGACCTGTTCCACACGGAGATGACATACTAATTCCAACTTTCAGTCAGATTTCGGATTCCCTGCTAGAAGATGGGCAGTGGCATGTGGAACGAAAAGTGACAGTGAAAGTGATTTCGAAGATGATTTTTCAGATGCTCAACGCTTCGACCAGCTTAAACTAAATGATCTAATCCGAGATCTTTATCTCTCCAAGGAATCTTCAGAACTTTTGGCTTCAAAATTGAAAGAAAAACAATTACTGACTGCTGAAACAAAGGTTACATTTTATCGCAGCAGAGAGCAAGGTTTTATTCCATTCTTTTGTAAAGAAAACAACCTTGTGTTTTGTACTAATGTAGGAGGTCTTGTTAACAAAATGGGTGTAAGTTATACACCAGATGAGTGGCGACTTTTCATTGACAGCTCTAAAAGAAGTTTGAAGGGTGTTCTCTTACACAATGGTACCAAATATGGCTCAATTCCAATTGCTCATTCTACTACAATGAAGGAGGAGTATGCTACAATAAGCACAGTTCTGGAAAAATTGAAGTATTTAGAACATAACTGGATGGTTTGTGTAGATCTTAAAATGATGAACTTCTTGCTTGGCCAGCAAATGGGATTCACCAAATATCCATGCTTTATATGTTTGTGGGATAGCAGGGCAAAAGATATGCACTGGACAAAGAAACAGTGGCCGTTGAGGGATGAATTTAAAGTTGGAGAAAAAAATATTGTCAATAAGCCTCTCACTGATCGAAAAAGAGTTCTACTGCCACCATTACATATAAAGCTTGGCTTGATGAAGCAATTTGTTAAGGCACTGAACAAAGATGGTACCTGTTTTAATTACTTATGCAGAAATTTTCCAGAATTGATCCTAGACAAACTTAAAGCTGGAATTTTTGATGGACCTCAAATTAGAAAGTTAATAAACGATCCAAATTTTATTGATTCCATGAACAAAACAGAGTCCACAGCCTGGTCATCATTTGTTTTAGTTGTGCAAAATTTTCTGGGTAACTTTAAAGCAGACAATTATTCTGAATTAGTTGGAAACATGCTGTCGAGTTTTTGTGAACTTGGATGCAACATGAGCATAAAATTGCACTACCTCCATAACCATTTACATTTATTTCCGGAGAATCTTGGCGACTTTAGTGAGGAGAAAGGTGAAAGATTTCACCAAGATATAAAAACAATGGAAGAGAGATACCAGGGACTTTGGGATGCCCACATGATGGCAGATTACTGTTGGACCCTTAAGCGTGACTGTCCGGGCATATCACATTCCAGGAAGTCCTCGAAAAGATCCTTTTTGCGTGTTGACTAAACAAGGGCTAGTGATAAAGTTTTATTACATTTTTGGTAATATATGCACAGTAATTACATATAATATGAATGCAGACTAAAGTCAAAATGCCACTGATAGCACTTAACTCTAGGATTGTACATAACAATTGCCCTACTAATATGGTCATTCTTAGTTATATCAAAAACTAGAGCTGATAGAAAAAATCAGATTACATTTTTGGAATCAGCAACCCAAAATTACCCAAGAACAGCTATAAAATTTAAGGCACCAAAATGTGTGTATACCAGTGTAATTTATTCCGTAGATATCTTATATCACACCATTTCCTTTCATACACTCGACAGGGACTTTCAGTATGTGTCTGTTTCATTTTATAAAATTATTATGTTATAATGTTACTGTCTTGACGGTGGAGATGTTCATTTTTTTCTTTTCTTCAGATTTTTCCTTTATTACTAGAGCTAACTTATGAAATTACACACTCACTATCTCTGCTTACCAGAAATAAACTTCGCTAAACACGTAAGAGGTGTCCTATTTAAAATCTTATCACTAAAAATAAACAGTAATTCGTTGTCTTAAGACTACTGCAAATTTTCGAGTCAGGTTTACAACTTGACAAAGAATCTACTCTTATGAACAAATACCTGGCTTAAAGTAAAAGAATTACTGTTTTCGGTTGTAGTAGTAATAGTAGTGTTGCTGGTAGTAACAGTAGTGCTACTAGTAGTAATAACAGTAGTCCCACTAGTAGTAATAACAGTAGTGCTAGTAGTAGTAATAACAGTAGTCCCACTAGTAGTAATAACAGTAGTGCTACTAGTAGTAATAACAGTAGTCCCACTAGTAGTAATAACAGTAGTCCCACTAGTAGAAATAACAGTAGTCCCGCAAGTAGTAATAACAGT
The DNA here is from genome assembly GCA_024509875.1 of Oreohelix idahoensis. Classification (NCBI taxonomy): domain Eukaryota; kingdom Metazoa; phylum Mollusca; class Gastropoda; order Stylommatophora; family Oreohelicidae; genus Oreohelix; species Oreohelix idahoensis. Next base: position 146,255 of record JAMPIV010021080.1, read on the forward strand.
AGTCCCACTAGTAGTAATAACAGTAGTCCCACTAGTAGAAATAACAGTAGTCCCGCTAGTAGTAATAACAGTAGTCCCACTAGTAGAAATAACAGTAGTCCCGCTAGTAGTAATAACAGTAGTCCCACTAGTAGTAATAACAATAGTCCCACTAGTAAGAATAACAGTAGTGCTACTAGTAGTAATAACAGTAGTGCTACTAGCAGTAATAACAGTAGTCCCACTAGTAGTAATAATAGTAGTGCTACTAGTAGTAATAACGATAGTCCCACTAGTAGTAATAACAGTAGTCCCACTAGTAGGAATAATAGTAGTGCTACTAGTAGTAATAACAGTAGTCCCACAAGTAGTAATAACAGTAGTGCTACTAGTATTAATAACAGTAGTCCCACTAGTAGGAATAATAGTAGTGCTGCTAGTAGTAATAACAGTAGTGATACTAGTAGTAATAACAGTAGCCCCGCTAGTAGTAATAACAGTAGCCCCGCTAGTAGTAATAACAGTAGTGCTACTCTAGTAGTAATAACAGCAGTCCCACTTGTAGTAATAACAGTAGTCCCACTAGTAGTAATAACAGCAGTCCCACTAGTAGTAATAACAGTAGTCCCACTAGTAGGAATAACAGTAGTGCTACAATAACAGTAGTCCCACTAGTAGCAATATCAGTAGTGCTACTAGTAGTAATAACAGTAGTGCTGCTAGCAGTAATAACAGTAGTGCTACTAGTAGTAATAACAGTAGTGCTACTAGTAGTAATAACAGTAGTGGTACTAGTAGTAATAACAGTAGGTCTACTTGTATTGGTAATAGTAGTGTTACTAGAAGTAGGAACAGTAGTGCTACTAGTAGTAGTAATAGCAGTACTACTTGTAGTAATAACAGTAGTGACACTAGTAGTAGTAACAGTAGTGCTGCTAATTGTAGTAACAGTAGTGCTACTAAATGTAATAATAGTAGTGCTTCGAGTTGTAATAACTGTAGTACTATAGTACTAGCAGCCGGAGTACTAGTGAAAATATATCATAAATATTAGAAGTAGCAGTAATAATGGTAACAGTAATGATAAGGCAATAGTAATGATAAAAGGCGCATGTATTTGTAGTCGAGGTAGTAATTTGTCATGGTTATAGCAGTAGTGATGGGGCTATACAGGGGGGGGGGGAGTGGGGGGGGGGGGGTAAAGTAATTGTTAAAATTGTAAAGGTAATCCCATAGCCGATATAGCCGTAGGGGAGTGAAGTATTACATTATACACCACTAGGCCCATCTTTTTATAATGAGGTGGATGGGGCCAGTTCAATCCTCGCACCTTGTGCCATTTCTAAGTCAAGAGCTGATTTATGTATACGTGTACAGCCGGGTACACTGAAGCGTGACGCTGCCAAGTTTCGATCTCCAACCCGATAACTTCGTGCGAGAGCGAATCGCTCTAACCGCTTAGCCAATCCGACTCTCAAAAGTATAACTGTCGAAATATTAGATGAATTAACTGCAGCAGTGCTTCCCATACTGTTTTTCTCTGGGCCACACTTTCGGAATGAAAATTTGCTGGCGCCGCATCGAATTTGTTATTGATAAGAAAAAAAAATCAACTCCTAGTAATGATTTATTCATAACATAGAACACAATTACTTTATTAAAAGATCATGCGACATCCAGAAAGTATAAATTAATACAGCTACATAAAAACAAGATTCATTCACAAAATATACAAATTCAATAAGCGGTATGTTTTCGTAGGGTAATCTCGTTTGTATTAGATCTTATTTGAGACAAACAAACTCTCATCTGATCAACACAAAGAAAATTTTCTGGTCTTTGATATTTGTCAGAGCTGAAAATCCCTGCTCACACAATATGTGGTAGAGGACTGTATCTATTTGATGATATAAAATAAATTATATTACTGTTCAAAATCTGAAAACTTCAAGAAACGTTCTACGGGTTTCTATAAATATATTTCACATATTATATCACTGGCATCAAAACAAATGAAAATAAATAATAAAGTAACTGTAACTGACTTTTTTTCTTGTTGAGGTGATCACTGGCCCAAGACAGTTTACATGTTGTTAGATGTGTAGTGCGAGCGTATGATGAGTTGAGTGTGGGTGCGAATGAAGACGCGAATGTGTTTAGGCTCGTATAGATGTAGATCCTGCAACCCATACTCTCACATGCAGTAATCAAGGATGCTTTGACACTGCAGGCATGTTTCAAGACATTTATTGACGGGAACACACATAATATCAACAGGAACAGTCAGTGTAACAAGGTCATGCTGACCTGACATCGATAGGTATACATTTGGCATTCAAAAAAGGTAAACATCAGAATAGACGTGCATGGTCAATAGCAAAGTTCTTCAATAATGACAGTTCGTAGCGTCGCCCTTGGCGTCTCTGACTAAACGCGTCAGATGCCTTAGTCACTTTGACACACCGGTGCAACTTGGCACTCCCTGCCAATTGCACATATCAGGCTGTAGTATAATAGCCGGAAGCACAGGCCTCGTCCTAACGTCGGCCGTGTACTTCTGTTAAATAGGTTATCACCAACCCTGCAGTAATACTTATTGTAGATAGAAGTTCCGCCAATCTGCGGCTCCCACAATATATCTTCGTCACTGGATTTCTGGACAATATAAGACTAACAGTCTTGGATGGCTACCTCGAGCACAAATATATAAGTTCTGAAATGGCGGATCAGTGAGCTGCTGTTCACCCTAGGTAATCCTTTACATGTTCTGCCACCGAAAAGCGTAATAATGCATAAAGGTCGGTATTACCTGGTAAATGAATCCTCAGAACTACACAAGGAATTCTGTCGTCATCCCGACGCACAGAGATTCACTGGGGAAAACTGCCATAGCAGTTACTTCGAAGATTCTCCCCGAAAAACAATGGACTCTTGGTCCCTTCAGAAAAACAGGACCTCCCGGCTTCCCGGAAGTATATCTCACCCCCGCTTAAAAAACCTTCCCATAGGCCCACGCCGAATAAGCCAAACAAACTAAGGGATACCATTCAAGAAACCTAAGTTGCTGGCAATACCAATCATATATCAAACATTACTAAATAATATAATCATAGCAATATACAAATGTCAATGCTATTTTAGCAACATATCACTGATGGATGGACAAAATGAAATTTGTTAAATTATCTAAACATCATCCAAATACATTTGTATTACAACATATTATGATATTAAGGACAGACCTAAGTCTGAAAATATATCAGGAAAAACTAGGACACAAGATTTAACTGGAATCATGTGGGCATCTAGACAATATGTCCGCCATCACATTATCCGAACCACGGATAGCTCGCACCGTGAAATGGAAAGGCTGAAGAGCAATAGCATAACGAGTAGATCTCGAGCTCTTCAAATCCTTACTTTGCATAGCCGTAAGAGCTTTTTGGTCGGTTTCCATAAAGAAATGCGCGCCCAGAAGGAACCTTTGTAGCTTAAGAATGGACCAAACCATAGCCAACAATTCACGGTCCAAAAACCGAGTAATTCCTTTCTGCCGCATTCAGCTTCCTAGAAATATACATTACAGGATGCAGAGTTCCTGAATATTCCTGCATTAGTGCCGCTCCAATGCCAGTGGAAGAGGCATCACTACGAAGGACAAAAGTCTTATCAATCGTCGGTAGTCTTAAGATAGGATGAGATGAGAACAAATTCTTAACCTGATCCAATGAAGATTGGCATTCTTTGGACCAACGCACCATATTAGGAGAACCTTTTTTCAATAACGTTGAAAGTGGTGCCATAATGGAGGACAGATTCTCAATGAATCTTCCATAGAATTGTATCAATCCCAAGAGACTACGCACTTGCTTTTTTGTCTTCGGAAGCGAGATATTTAATATCTTCGAAATGTTTTGGTCCTTTGTCTTCAACAGACCATGACCAACTCGATGACCTAGGAAGGAAATTTCACTAAACCCCACAAAAGCTTTAGAGGGTTTTGCAGTCAAACTATGCTCACGTAGAGTAGATAGCAATTCCTTTAGACCCAAATAGTGTTCTTCCCAAGTATCGCTGAAAAGACAGATGTCGTCTAAATATGCGATGACATCTGCACGATCTGATAGAATTCGTCGCATCATGCGCACGAAAGTCGCTGGGGCGTTCAGAAGCCCGAAAGGCATAAAATTCCAAATTGAAAACAGAACCCCTATTTATGTCTAAAAATGCAGTGGGATATTATTTTGTCGTGGTATCCGTACAATTTTTACTTGGCCAAATAACCATACTTCAACAGTACTAGTTATATTTAACAAGTAATTTCTAGCTATAGAATTAGTCTAATAAGTAGGATAACATCTAATAACTTCCCTAGGGTTCAGCAGCGAACTAACACGTAAACTGTTATAATAATTATGCGTAAAAACAACGCCAAACCATCGTATGTTTATTGTCTTTCTTTCGGGAAACAATCCACGTGCCTCGACCAATGTGACTATACTCTGCACTCCTCCTCGTGACTCAACTATTGAACGATCAACTACAGAACACACCCATACGCCACAGATCCCACATGTGCCTCCAACCATGGTTTAGGTATCTTAGTCATGGTCTTAGATCATAAGTCTCACCTCACTATATAATTAAACATTTCATGTCTATTCTATGACTATCCCTCTGTCTCACATGTCTCTCTCTATCGCAGTCATCCTGTATGATAAATACAAGTTGAGCTATAGTATTGACGCTAATTTCTCAAAAGATCACCACTTTCACTGATCACTTGAATCGTGTCTCACGATTGATTGAACATAAAAGCACAATCGACCTTAGGAATATCAACAGTACAGTGCATCGTCTGAAAGAGACAGTTTCACAATATACATTCGCTGAATCTACACACAGTAATGAGCTCTTCCGGAGACCCACCACTATCAAATTGTACGCACTTGTCCGTCGATCCTCCGAAAATAGCTGTCTGTTGATACCTCTCTGAAAGTTCAGTAGACTACCAAGCATACTCATTATAACGCACCTATGTATAGTGCCTTCCATCGCACATTCGACAATACTAGTCCAACATCAGATTGATTATCGAAGGGTCTATAGTGTATATTGCATCATCTCAAAGAACTGAGCAGTCTGCCCTACTGTGAGGGCGTAAGGACATATACTATGTAATACAGGACAAAGTATAGATGCTAATAGACTTTCATACTCAGCAATAAACAACTCCTGAACTTTTTCGAACGCAGACAGTGTCCTGTCGAAGATGACACCCGTGTGCTCACCTGCACGATTCGATATCTTTACTCTAAGAGCCATTAACATGTGTCATATGACGATTGATGGTATCATCGTCAATATTATCGTGAAGTGATCAGAAGATCGGTTGTAACCATAGGACTCTTCAGAGTGCCTATCGCGGTAGTCGCCATCTGATCAAGAAACTCTCTCCATACTGAGAGAATAACTATATAGACCCCTAAATCCCCACACCCTACTCATAGGGCATAATAGGGAACTGCATATATATAACCCTGTACCAATCTTTCAGGATGATCCTCTGTGTGACTCCTCCTTGTACGCTCTCTAGTGTTCCTGTTACCACGTTCTACCATATCCATCCCTCCACATAAGTGATAACCACTACATTTATCTACATCGTATGTTGTATCTTGTACACATGATGCACTCAACCTAGTGATTATTTACCTGAGACAATAAATTACGTCCGAAATATCAATAACAAGAGTACGTGATTCGACAGTACTACCTTCTCTCCTGTCATAAGTACTTGTATATATACGATCCTAATAGATCTATCAGCGATCTCGAGTCAGTTCATATACCCCCCTTCAGAGGGACATAGGCCTACTAGGCCAATCATACATGCCCCTGTCCACGCTAATCGATCATGAAACGACACTAAATGCCGAACAGTTTGTCATCTGGCTCACTCAAGACTGTGATACGGACCCACTGATTTCTATAGCTGTCACCAACAGTGCCCTTTCTAATCCAACCATCCTATCCAACTATTTAGGTAACATAAAGCTCTCAAACATAACTAAAATGTCCGTAACTGTGTTGTGACTAGATGGGGAAACACTGCCACTGCTGTCTCAAAGACTCTACTCGAATTCCAACATGTTATCTGGCTTCGTCTGATAATAGTTAAGCTTTCACGTTAATAGTACAAAGCTAACTGAAAATACCGCTTTACTCTTCCGTGGATATGCTATGCCCCAGATATATATAAGAACATAAAATTACATAGATAGATCCTCCACAAAACCTAGACTTGTTGTGTTCACCTGACATGATACGTTCATCAATACGTCTATACACCAACATAATCCCTGTACTCCACTCCCCCTCCACATAAGGATAGCGCGAGGGGAGATCCCTGAGAATCCTATAGATATCGCATGGCAACACCCTATCGCGACTCTATTACAAATGCAATGGCAACACTACATAATATGTGTCCACACCCCCTAACTGTTGTCAGCCTGAGCAGTCACCACATAAGTCCTCTACATTGTCATGCACCACACTAAACTAGGTGTCAATGAATCATAACCTATGTCCCTTGATTAGAGATACTCTATCAACATTACACTGAAGATGCCCACGGTTGAAAACTTCAGAAACCAGTACCCTGAGACAGCAACAATGCCAAACAGGAGTCTTAGACCAGACATTGTCTACATGTGACACCGATATCCATCAGACGTCGACTCCTAATACCCAAATTAGCTTCATGCTAGAAGCCGTCCCCCTGAGTGCTTGCTGTCATTAAACACTAATATCCATAACGTGATACGCAAATACTCTAGGAATCTAATAATATTATACCCCAAACTCTAACAATATTGGGGGTGCCTGGACAGTCATAAAAATCATTTCTGCTAATAAGATTGTGTTATTTAAGTGTTAGGACAAACTATTCATTACAGAATAGCCTACCATGTTAAACTATCAAATTGAGTAATACTTCACTAGCCCTAATGTGCAAGCCTGCACATCAAAAGTTACGTGGGCTGACATACTATCATGTTTTACATGTGGCTGACCCCGTAATCACACTAGACCAGATCTGTAGTCATAGACAAATCTCGAACGCCCCTTATCCCATGTCGACGTTCCAGCACATCATCATCTCTTTCTCACTCTGTCTAGCGATAAGTCAGTGTCACAATCATGTAGCTCGCATGTTCACTCTGTGCCATCATTGCGTATGTCGCGCAGCATAATCAATTCTTGCTATCCATACATACCCTACTAATGAGATTGTGACCTCACGTATACCAGAAGGTTCCAGTCAACCCACTCATCTTGACTACATACTCTCGCATTTTAACAGCCTCATCACCATATTTGACCTGCTCCATCCTATCATGTCATAATAGGCCTCTCTGACAATTCCATTGAAACTTAGAATATCTTCATGACCTTTACACACAAATTTTAGAACCTTTCCATCATTACACTTCCCCCCCCCCCCCCCCCCCCCCCCCCCCCCTCTACACAATCTCTACAGTTATCCCTTCCATGTCACACATGCCACCTATGTGATCCACTCTAGTCGCGAACACATAACTACATTCGTATACATATCATATCAACAATCCATTCAGAAAAACTCTTGCTACTATACCATATAATATACTGAACATCCACGTAGACAACGAAATCACATTAATACATCCTTATGCAACATATAGTTACATAAACTATCACACTATTGATCTTTTATCGATCCTTTACTACACATATCCACTTAAGAAGATTATGTGTCTAAGAGCCTCTAACATCCCTTCGCCCATCCAATACCATCAACACACAGTTATACTCCTCATGTACCAGCATATGAGATATCCGTCCTCTCACATAGATATCATTGCGCACACATACGTATTATAATAAAGTCATCACGCCAATTGTATTAAACTGATCCTGTCACAGTAATCCATGTTCTCTCGAAGTACCTCGATTAAACATATAGAACGCTAACATCACGCTCTAAATACCTTATCCAAGATTCAACACACACTCAAATGAAGCCGATTCCCTCATAAAGAGAGTGCATCACTGACCATCATATTCTTGCCAACCATAACACCTTCTCTCTACAACATCCCCTCCAAGAGAATAAAATCTCTATATCCTGGTGAAATATCCCATATTAACCCCATACTCTACCTGTGATCATGCTGTAACCACTAGGTAATAGTCATTCTCTTGAAGACCCAATATACGTGTCTAGCAATTATGTGCGCGTCTCCTATAATCACCTAATGTATGTACTCGTGTAATCCACTTGACTAAAAAACTATATTCAACAAACACAATCACACCCACAACCACAACCCTCCCACGAAACCCTACTCAAGATGTCCTACAATGACATCCACTGTGTCCCATACCTGTCCAAAAGATAGATGAAGTATGTGTGTAGTAAATATACCACTACTGATAGTGCACAGATACCCCTCCTCGTACACACCCACTAAATACCATTTGACCACCAGAAATATACTCTAGATCACATAGCAACTAACCCAACTATAAAAATAATCTAGTGAAGTACGCACAAACTTCGACATATACCATGTATGTCAAACCACCTCCATCGTACTAGTGTCATATAAAACGACCTACATCACCATCTGTGTACTTGACCCTTCTTTGTGCCAAACTGAGTGTTATGTGTATCCAGTACAAATGCTATATACAAATAGTGTGTACCACGTCCTCCAGCGCCATGTAATGAAGATATGCTTGTGCATTATTCATATCACTCAATAAGTAGAATACACCCCGCCCCGATAGTGTTATATACCTAAGTCTATATACCACTTGTTGTAACACCTACATAGTAGTTGAGTTGTCTTCTTGTCTCCTCCTGTCTATACCACCTCTCCTTCGCCGCATCACTCACCACGCAAGTAACCTCTCAATACTGTGCATAGTGTACTACCTATGTAATAACACAGTTCATGCCGCAATGAATACTTATAGACATCTCTGTATAGTATATACCGATCAACACCCCCCCCCAATCAATCCCCTCCCCTCCCCTCCCATTCTCCCCTCTTCACCAATAAATGCGTGTCTTGCGTTACAATTGACTCAATCATATCCCACTCTAACATTGTAATACATAACTTCAAATGATCTCAATAACGTACATCTGCTGCCATACATATGTCACCTACCTATAATTGCATCTCGTACTACGATAAAATTGTACGACCTTGACCTACTTCATGGTATCCAATATCCCATGAATTCTCACTGCTCACAATTTCCGCATCAATACGCCAACCAATAACTCATCCCCAATAGTCCTTTCCCCCCACCCCCCCCCCCCCCCCCCCAAACCCTGTCCCACACCCCCCCCCCCCCCTCAATATTACCCACACTTTCCCATACCCTACCACTACAAGATATGAGATACTCCCCAGTAAACCAAATCACTAACCCTAATACTCATCCTGTCAGACACACTATGACAATACAGTGCCTCCTCTGTGATCGTCATCAACCCGTTATCTAATCCTATAAATGATTACCATTATACACACAGACATAACTCAGACCTATACTGAATGTCCTCGTATAGTATAGTATTATAATCCACACTCAATACAATACAAAAAGACTACAGGTGTGCTCCATCTCACATAGTAATGAGCACATACTACTACCCACATCACTCATACCTAATAGATCATGAGTAATCACAATTGACCAATACACCTCCTCTAGTATCCCAACCAATCATCATCACCATGTTCTACCCATGAGATATTCGCCAGTGTACAAAACTAACCCTCTCAAGTCTCCCAACAATAAGATCCTACTATACATATTTAATACCACAATGTGACTATATAACTATCTCGAACAAAATTCCCCCCCCACCCCTAACCAATATAAAAACACTATCCTGTGTGTGTATAAAAACTACCGTCTGTCATATGTATGCATACACACACTAACATACTATAATACTCCCCTAAGAACCAGACTCTATCATAAGTACTCTTCTCTAGTTATACTACCCAATCAGTGTATATAGTCACCCACTTTCATCGTCGTGTCCCGTACCATGAGATACCATATAATCAACGTAAGAATCGTGTGTCGTCTACTAACACACGCCACATTAACATTATAGATAAACTATAACCCTAACCTATGTACATGATCACAACCACCTAAATTACTATCCAAAATATATTCAGATGTCTACAAATCCCTACCTAAGTATAGATAGAAATGACTATGTCACAATAGTGTCTTACCGTTTTTAAAATATTCTATATACCAACATTATAATCCCTAATCATCATTCAACAAAATCCTGACTACACTTACCTAGCCTCACTCTACCAAACTTCACTCCCTCCACGCCATAGTATTGACGCACACGCTTTGACTATATGTCTACATCACACTAACTCGCTATATCTCTATGAGACTAATCACACTCCACTAAATAACATATCGTAGAGAAACTGTTCAAATAGTCACTGTGCACTATATGTCCAGTGACGTGCCATCCATACTTCCTCCATAATATGCCATTAGACTTAAACACATCATGTACCTCACGACAAAATCCCATCACAGGGGGGCGGGGGGGGTGGGGGGGGGGGTGGGGGGGGGGGGTGGGGGGGGGGTTTTTGGGGGGGTGGTTGCTGTGTAGGGGTTTGGGTGTGGGGGTGGGTTTGTGATTGGGGTGGGTTGTGTCTTGTGTGTGTACCCCCCCCCAAAGACCTCCCCATTTGAACTCAATAATATAGATGATATAATACTCACATACCACTCAGTCTCTCCCCCCGCAGATCCCTATATCACTTTCTGCACCCTCAGTGATAAATATCTCGTAAATAATACGCTCCATACTAAGATCAGATCTAACTCATATATATGAGAGTGTATCATCTGATGTATAGTAACTCGCTGATACACTGTCGACAAAGGTGCTATTATAATTTCAACGCCACGAACTCCTTTACTCTGATTACGTCTAGTATTGATATAAAAGACCGATAGTCCTCTAGATCTCTGTGTAGATCACTTCGAGCACTAACTCACCTATATAATATGCTCAAATATCATCTTGTTAAACTCGAGATAGACTTCACTCTCTATTCGTTCTAGTGATAATATCCTGATGTAGCCCGCCCCCTCCCACATAGATATACTCTCACATAGATAATTGGAAGATAAATCTATCCTAGAGAGAATCATCAATCAATCACTGCTATCTCGTCTACATGTACCTCACTCTTCCTAGTACGCTCTCTCTGCACAAATTGAGGCTAATTTTTAATCCCTATATATATATAACTGACCATTCATACTTCACTTTGAGCTTTGTACATCGCGAAGTTGTTTGCTGGAGCACCCGTTATCTACTCTCTCGTGTTGTCCTGATATTTGTGTCAATATGTTGCCTCTGTGTGTAACTCTATCATAGTAAATGTAGATCAGAGTGCTCTGTGTTTCTAGTCTAATGATTGTCTCTCTCATGCAGTACTCCCCACTACACCATAATACAAAACATTTTCTGCATTGTGTCTTCTTGTATCACTCTTATTTTCATTTGTACATTTATTCTGATCAGATACTTTACTAGAATTTTATCAAGCTGCTTCCACGCAGACTGCTACTCGCAAAGATCTAGTACTAACCCATCTAACAACCATGCCAGTTGCAGTCACATAGTAACGCTCATAGAGATCCAATCTACCACATAATTGAACACACTTCGTCTCCTCAGTGATGTCGATAAAGAATAGTAGACACATACTTGTGATATGTGTGTGAGTCATTATCACATTACGTAAGTTCACAATCTCTTAGATTATCTGACCTAACATGATGTGTCTGTCATCATTATCTCTCCTCTCTGCAATCACAAGACTTGTTTCCTAGTGTCATGTTCTACCATGAACGCCAAAATAGCCTCTGTCCAGCTCTGTAGAACTATCTACCTCTAACAGTACTATCACGAATAATTCTCTCATTAAACACCACCTCTACTGTAGCAATAAAAACGCTCATAGTCATGACTGCTCTCCTCACAAATTTAAGTAATACCATGAATCTTTTAACACTTATACTCCTTACGTACCTCTCATTGAACATTTCCACCCTTACACCTACTGTCTTGCTAGTGTGTCAGCAAAGTATCTTATCTCCCAGAAGACTACTCCCCCCCCCTATACCTTATAATAACGCTACTGTGTTAATGCATAATGTATATATATTCACAAATTCTTGAGACATGATATCACATGTGCACTACATACGAAGTAGTAGCATCCCTCCTAAATAGTTGTTCAACATGTAGCAATGATGTTGACACTGTAAATGAAAATTAAATACATACTCTCTACTAAAACTCATGTATCCTACATCTGTGTAATGAGGCAATCATTACAACATAGTATATGTGCTTGCCTAAACTCAGACATTTACATATCTCTCGCCTATACATGACACTGTTACGATAGTCTATTGTTGTGTGTTTTCATAGCTCATCCGCACTCACTCATCCTCTATGTATTGTGTGTAACAAGCGCCCCTCTTTATATACATAATGTAACTTTTTTAAAATTATCTTATATAAATGTGAGTAGATCCTATAAGAACAATACTTGAATCTATCAGTTTTAGTAGCGTGTCCTACACCCGTATATCACTCTAAGTAAGATGTGCATATAATACCTCAAGACGAATGTGATCTTAATTACTCCGCTTTATGTACGTTCTGTGATATAACCCGCCTCAGACTGTACCCTAGTACAACCAAATCTAATAGACAATAAAAACTCGCTAGAAGCAAATATCATATATCTCTCTCTGAACAATGTGCATTACCGACACACAATGTGAATGCTCCCTCGCAGTGTACCTCTTTGAATACTCTCCATAATATAACTCGTGCTGTGTATATATAAATACACAAGAAAATACCCCCCTTATACCTCACATGAAAAAACCACCCGCACCAACACATCGTGATATTGTTCCCAATATCAACATTGATCTTATATACCCATAGTGCCACAGCACACATATACCTTGATATGATACAACCACACAAGACTAACGTCGTGTCACCTATACCCACATAACTAGACTCATACACATCAAACTATATCCAAAAATCTACTCCAATTATACACATATGAGTCTAAAATTCTCCTGTCATCCAGAAAGAAAGTCACTACTTTTGTCTATCCTACTTGCTTGTCATACTGATGCTTATATTCTCTCTCACTCTAACAACATATATTGTCTATGTCTTTATCTCATATATAATGTGTGCAAATCTCAACTAATCTATAATCGCACTCCCCATAACTTCTACAGCTCACTCTGTGTGTCGTCTAAGTGTGACCCCCTATAATCTAGAATATAGTAATAGAGACCCTAAAGAAATAAATATATCCCCTTGTAATTTCTCTAACTAGCGTACACCCTAATCAAGTGTCTTTCCTCTGCACGTGTACCATAACAAGTACTAGTCTTCCATAGATACAGACCAGATCTAGAGTGCTAGGTTTGACAATTGATATAACACAATACTTATCAATAGTGCCCTCCTGGTCTCGAGCCACTGTGTGTACCCTAACCATCTTAACTCACATTGAGACCACCCACCTCGTGCACAAACCATAGACTATACACTACCCTCCATGTACTAGAGACCCTAAGTCTCAACAAAGCATGTGATACATACATCACCTCGTCACACTTATACTTGGTCACCCTGAGTCATGATCCCTAGTCTCCCAAAATGTGCTACTTAGTCCACCTCAGACCGTACATCACCTCATACTCACCACACTATAAAGACTGCTTCTCACCAGTACAAGAATACATAATGCACCACTGATGCACCAGTCTCCCACCTATCTCGTATATCAGACTATATATCCGAATGACAACGACAACAGTGAATCACCTATATGTAATCACGTGTCTGAAATCTATTACCATATCGACTCAGTCCTCACCTCCCACCGTACACCCGTATCTCGTAGTCAATCCCCCTAGATCCTGGTGTGTGATGCCACTCTGATCCTCAAAATCAAAACTCAGACAGTGACAATGTGTCATTAAGCACCAACTATATCACATCCAAATCCAATCCCGTATCGTACTACATCTAAACTCCAAATAGATCCATTAGAGTTCCTAATCTAATAAATTACTTGTCCCCCCCCCCATTATTTCTACGCCCACTAGAATACTGAAAAAAATATAGTGCTCAGCTCTACACTCAAATAACCCTCCCCTTACTGCCGCCCGCTACTCACGATATCCTGTGAGCCAAGTACTCACTAACCCCAATCCTGTGATGAACATACTCACAATTGATGGAACTATCATCCCATCTCACTCTCGCACACCGTTGTGTATCGTGTCAAAGTGCAGCCATGATCGCCATCGCCCCGCGCCTCTCTCAACGTCTCACCCACCCCCTACCCATTGACCCTATATACACTCTCCCCATCCAGTGCTCCAAAAGTCTAATCATTGTTAATCTTGTGTGTCATACACTAGAACACAACATTCTCACTATACACCAAACCCTCCTCACTATCACCATCTAGTCGCCCCAATCCAACCCTGTACCAGTACTCCATACCTCAACCAGAACACTAGTCATGTGTGAGTAACACACTGTACACTCTCTATATATCAACTCAACACAGAGTTTCCTCCTCACCCATACTACTATCCATCCCTATCTTCACGTATACAATCATCTACACCCCCCACTCCTCCAGATACCCATTCCTCCCATATGCCTAAACCCTAACTTCACCCTATATTTGTGTCTCTCCTATCCAAATATGTAGTATCCATCGCATTATCCACCGTACTCTATTCATTTATCTCATCCACCTCCTTCACCCCGACCACCCCCCCCATCACAATATCACAGTGTGAGAAGCCTCATGTGATCTGTATCGTACACTTATCGTGCACACACTCTCCTTCCACCGCAATCCCCCATAATCCACTCATATCATATCTCCCCTCTCTCCCCTGTGCGTCTATCCTCTCCCTCACACGTGACTTCTATAAGATGCTTTTTTGTCCTGTATCAGTGACCATTCCATGAACACACCGAAGATAGAATGCGTCACCTAGATACTCTGCCCACCTAGTACATAACTCTGTCTCCCCCAACACACACAATCCTAAACCCTTTAATCAAATACCACATCCTTCAATAAACACACAAATATCATAAACAATCTCTGTATCACCACACACCACAGATATCCGCGTGATGACCATACCATACTGTGTACACAACCAAAATATCACAACATGACCGTGCCTCAACACAGACTAATCCACTCTACACTTAAAGATAAACTAAATTGACATAAACAAAAATTAAACACAACCTAAAATCCCGCATGCATCCTCTCTTACACCATACATGTGTTCTGAGAAAGAATTAACCATCACTTGCATTCATACTCAGACTATACTACAAATCTATCACCCCCCTACTCTCTGTCCTCGCACATATCCCAGTCACCACATTGTCCCGCGCTCCCTGTGCCTTCCAAACTGACACACACTCTTCCGTGTGTCCCACCCCACACTTACAGTGTACCAAACCTATTGTATCGTTCCACACCATCCAATATCCCCTATCATTCCATACTACATAAATGCCCTCAGTCAATACTGAATCTTGTGCTCACTCCTACACCTAGATAACTCTCACAAAGTACCATGTCTCCCAAATATTTTTGTCTACAATTATAATGTACAATGATGTACTATCCCCACCCTCTCACTATGTGTCCTGACTACTCCACCTGTATACTCACTCCTAACCCGCCCACTACTCCTAATGATACAGCTCCTCCACACACAATCCATAGTCAACTACACATTCATAATCTATAACCACATAGTATATATAGAGACCCCATGTGCAGCCTAAGTCTATCAACTTGTTTGCCCTCAAACTCCCTAATTACAACTCCACTATTGATAAAGAGAACTCATAATGTATATCTCGCACTCTCTCCATCTCACCAACCACTCCCATCCACTTTTCACACCTACCCCCCCCCAACATCATCTAAGTTATACTATTGTATAACTCTAGATACTACCAATGTTACTCACTGTCATAGTCATCCAACTTGAATATAAATTCTATATCTCCGTCTACACTCCTTCCCCATATCCCATACCAAACCCAGTACACCTATGTCCCTAATCTATCACAATTTAACTGTACACAATGATGAACCGCCTGTCTGTACTAGTATGGAAACCCCCTGTTGCACCCCCCAAGATATCCTAAGACACACTGCTCCCAACCACACATAAATCTGTACATCAGATCTATTGTGTACAATTAACCCTATCCCATATTATATACAATCTATGACCATCAGACCAGATACCATCTAAAGTGTGAGATGTGTAATACAGACCCCCACACCCAACGTTCCACTACCCCATCTCACACCCACGTCCTCCACCCTCCCATAAAACGCCACAGATTCTCCTCCATATTATCCACCAACTAGACCACAGACCCTCCTGTTCTCTGATCCATCTCTCTCGCACCTACGTCGTAGAATTTCTGCTCTCTGTGAGCGTCTCTGCAGCTTAAGTACGCGTATGATTGTCTCTGTTTTAGTGTCACATGTGTTGACTAAACAGCTGGTTATGTGTCCGTCCCTCCTCATCCCCCGTTCCTACCTCCCCCCCCTACTCTTGTCGCACATGTTGTCACAATATGCAAGGCCTATGTAGATACGTATAGATAGCACGAGAAGACTCGTGCCTGCCCCCACTCGCCCCCCGCTCACCCCCCCCTGAATCGTAGATACTGTGTCTATTCCTAGAATGTGTCTAACTTGTTGAGTACTAAATCATAGAAGAAGTAGAGTACAGAACTCCCTCTTGCAGTAATACTTATTGTAGATAGAAGGTCCGCCATCTGCTGGCTTCCTCCTGATCGCTCTCCTCTATAAGATGGTCTTCAGTCACTGGCATTTCGGCAATATAAGACTAACTGTTCTTGGATGAGCTACCTCTCGAGCACAATATATAAGTTTCTGAAATGAGCGCGGAATCAGTGTGTGCATGCTGTTTTCATCCCTTGGTACAATCCTTTACATGTTCTGCCACCGAAAAGCGTAATAATGCATAAAGGTCGGTATTACCTGGTAAATGAATCCTCAGACTACACAAGGAATTCTGTCGTCATCCCGACCGCACAGAGATTCACTGGGGAAAACTGCCATAGCAGTTACTTCGAAGATTCTCCCCGAAAAACAATGGACTCTTGGTCCCTTCAGAAAAACAGGACCTCCCGGCTTCCCGGAAGTATATCTCACTCCCGCTTAAAGAACCTTCCCATAGGCCCACGCCGAACTGTCAACCTCTGACCCTAAAGGTCAAACACAATGAATGAATAAACAAGGGAAGACAACCCCTAATCAACCTGACATCGCAGGTAAAGACACAATTATACCTATGATACAAACATAAGCAAATAACTTGACAGATGACTCCGTCGAAAATGACAGCAAAGTTACCTTCATACTATTATTTGTATATTAATTTTTTATTTTAAATTTCATTAATATTCTTGACTGTTTTTACGTTATCTTCTGCCTGCATCACACCCTGCCATTCTATCGCTATATATTATTGGTAGCATGCCACACAGTTGGAAACATATATATTATTTATTTTATGTAATTTATTATAATCTTGACATAATAACTTTACGATAATTGTCAGTTGGAGAGATTTGACGTGTTGATGTGAATTCGGTTTTGCCGATCTAGCATTATGCTATTTCAATAATGCTTTTAAAATAACTTTTTTTATTTTGATATTTTTTTTCTTAGGGAATTGTTCATAGGTACCCTGACCAAGTAATGTATTAGTCTTCCATAGGGGTGATGTGGGTTTATTGGGGGTCTGTTGGGTGGGTTATGGGACGGGTGGGGGAGGTGGGGGTGGGGTGGGTCAGTGTGTGTGTGGATGGGGCGTGGGTATATCATTATCCGTGTATTTTTTTTTTTAGTTGTATTTTGATTTTTTCACGTTTCATATTAAATAGTTTAGTTTTGGCTGGAAGGGCAAAGTTGACTACACGTGTTAGTTTTTATAATCATGTCTAACACTTTTTTTTTTTTTTTAAGTTTTTTTTTTTACTTGCGCTGGTGTATTGCCATGTCCGCCGCATGAAGATTTGATCACAACCACATAAGAATGTATACTCTATGCGATTACTTCACCTACTGGCAGATGGCTTAAAGAACTTTGACTGGTCGACCGAAGCTGGAGATTAAAACGTGTGTTTGACATAAGATGAGACACGACAAGCACTGTTAACCAGTTATCCCTATTGTGAGATGATTGAAGCTGCCCTCCACACCAACTCGTGGACCGATGCTCCCTACTGCAAAGTTTGCTTTCAACAATCAATACAGTAGAGAATAGAAACTTACCACAGAAAGAGAGCCTTTCACAACAATCAGTAGAGAAAAGAACACACAGAATGAAAGCTCTCACAACAAATCAGTTGGGAGAAGTTGATAACACAAGAAAGATAGCACCAGGAAAAAAAAGCAGCCTGAGGCCTTTCAAACGCAGGGGCGCATATCACTAATCGCAGCTTGTGACCTAAGATATTAGTATTTCTTTTTATTATTTCTTTTTCAGTACGCCCAGCTAAAGCCTCGAATGCGATAATCTCAGGTTTTTATTTAGTATTATATTGTTTAAATATGTCGTAACCTTAACATTTGATTTATAACGTAATATAAATCCTATTTTATTTGTACTAAGACAAAGTGTCCCTCGCCATTCAGGCTATAATACTTCGCCGTTTTCGGAGGGTACCCATTAGAGATCTGAGGGTCCTGCTCAGGAGCCGCCCAGTCCGCCTGGTGTAGGACGACACTACCTTGCAAATGTTGATCGTCGTTGATTTATCCCAATTATCTATTGGGTTACCAGTCAGCCAGGTCCGAGTTTAATCTAGTCACCAAATGAACGGTGGTCGAAAAATCCTAAATGCCGTCGCTCCGGGCCATTTTGATCCCTGAATCACCAAGTCGCCAGACGTGTTGTAACCACTAAAGCTAGACGCGGCTCCAAGGAATTGTTAGTCATACTTTTATTTTCGTATTCTTTCTTTCGTTTGTTGATCGGTTTGGTTTTCCTTTTCCTCACAATACTGTTTTCCGCCATCATCACAACAACAACTACTACCACTTCTACTACCATTGATGAATGCCGTGCCATTAGTGAGAGCAATGTTACCAGTTATAGTTGATGATGTAGTCATGTCGAGAGTAGTGGTAATTTCTTTTGGTGCCTGTGACCGTCGTAATAACAATAAAAGTATTAGTTGTAACAACAGACCCCTGGCAGTGGTTTAGTAACATTAATGCTAAATATATAGAAGGAATGTACGAGTAAGAAAACATTAATAAGAACCAAAAGATGAGAATATAACGATCCTCATGTTTAAATAAAGCAGTTCTTGTTCTGGAACCCCCATGATAAGAGAGGCGGAGGTATACCCAGGATAAGAGAGGCAGAGGTAGACCAAGGATAAGAGAGGCGGAGGTATACCCAGGATAAGAGAGGCAGAGGTAGACCAAGGATAAGAGAGGTGGAGGTATACCCAGGATAAGAGAGGCAGAGGTAGACCAAGGATAAGAGAGGCGGAGGTATACCCAGGATAAGAGAGGCGGAGGTATACTCAGGATAAGAGAGGCAGAGGTATACCCAGGATAAGAGAGGCAGAGGTATACCCAATATAAGAGAGGCGGAGGTATACCCAGGATAAGAGAGGCGGAGGTATACCAAGGTAAGAGAGGTAGAGGTATACCAAGGATAAGAGAGGTAGAGGTATATCAAGGTAAGAGAGGGAGAGGTATACCAAGGAAAACAAGGAAAAGAGAACTGGAGACAGAAGTGAAAATGTTGAGGAAAACGTGGAAAGAACTTGAGCTTATGGCACGTGACAGGTGGACTTGACGTGTTTGTTGAAGGCCAATGCTTCTTGGTGAGCTAAAGGGTATTGATTGATGATGTTTAATATTGCAAAGTAAAATTAACTTTTGTTTTAACAGGCACAGCAAATTCGTTGCCCTTTCATAGTCATTTGTGGAATCTGCAACCAGTACAACTTTGACCTAATAGATAGCATTTGGCCCATTTTTGCAGTAGATCAGCTATGTAAATGTACTTTTGATATGGTAATCTTTTTTTTGTCCATTACAGTCAATTAGTTTTATGACAGGTAAGAATTAGTTAATACTTTCATTTTCGTATTCTTTCTTTCGTTTGTTGATCAGTTTGGTTTTCCTTTACCTCACAATACTGTTTTCCGCCATCATCACAACAACAAAAACTAGGTCCAAAACTATATTTGTTATCTCTGCTACTGCACATGCCCATTTGCTACTACCGCCACTGCTCCACTACTACTAATATTACTAATCAATAAATCAATACCCTTTAGCTCCCATAGGCCTTCAATAAACACATTCCAAATCTTCCTGTCACGTGCCATCAGCTCAAGTTCTTTCCACGTTTTCCTCAATATTTTCACCTATGTCTCCAGTTCTCTTCTCCGTGTGTTTCTTGTTCTACATCTGTCTGTCTTATCCTTGGTCTACCTCTCTTATCCTTGGTCTACCTCTGCCTCTCTTATCCTTGGTCTACCTCTGCCTCTCTTATCTTTGGTCTACCTCTGCATCTCTTATCCTTGGTCTACCTCTGCATCTCTTATCCTTGGTCTACCTCTGCCTCTTTATCCTTGGTCTACCTCTGCCTCTCTTATCCTTGGTCTACCTCTGCCTCTCTTATCCTTGGTCTACCTCTGCCTCTCTTATCCTTGGTCTACCTCTGCCTCTCTTATCTTTGGTCTACCTCTGCATCTCTTATCTTTGGTCTACCTCTGCATCTCTTATCCTTGGTCTACCTCTGCCTCTCTTATCCTTGGTCTACCTCTGCCTCTCTTATCCTTGGTCTACATCTGCCTCTCTTATCCTTGGTCTAACCTATGCTCTTTTATCCTTGGTTTACCTCTGCCTCTCTTATCCTAGGTATACCTCTGCCTCTCTTATCCTTGGTCTACCTCTGCCTCTTTTATCCTTGGTCTACCTCTGCCTCTCTTATCCTAGGTATACCTCTGCCTCTCTTATCCTTGGTCTACCTCTGCCTCTTTTATCCTTGGTCTACCTCTGCATCTCTTATCCTAGGTATACCTCTGCCTCTCTTATGCTTGGTCTACCTCTCCCTCTCTTATCCTTGGTATACCTCTGCCTCTCTTATCCTTGGTCTACCTCTGCCTCTCTTATCCTGAGGATTACAGAACAAGGACTGCCTTGTAATGGTATCCTCTCGTTTCCTGAATATGTCCTATCTATCGCCAGCGTCTTT
Source organism: Oreohelix idahoensis (assembly GCA_024509875.1). Lineage (NCBI taxonomy): Eukaryota > Metazoa > Mollusca > Gastropoda > Stylommatophora > Oreohelicidae > Oreohelix > Oreohelix idahoensis. Next base: position 167,726 of record JAMPIV010021080.1, read on the forward strand.
TTCTCAACTCTTGTTTCACTGGCACTTGTCTGGTTCTTGTCATCAGTTTCACATTTGTGATCTTGTCATACCATTTCACTCCTTCTGTTCTACGCAAGAACGCGTTTATGAAAGCCTGTAGCCTGTTGGTCGTAGTTTTTGTTGTTCTCCATGTTTCAGAGCCATACAATAGGACTGACTTGACATTTGAGTTGAAGATTCTAATTTCCTGGGGTGGACATGATTTCTCTTGATCTCCATATGTTTCCCAATGCAATGAAAGCTCCTCTTACTGTTTGTATTATTATTCTGATATCGTTGTCTGCCTCCAACAGTGTCTTTATTATTGTTACTAATACCAGCACTACATTACAACAGTACAATAACTACTACTATACAATTATTTCAACGGGTATAAATATTACGCTAAAATTAGTGATATATTATATACATAAATTATTACTGAATCTACATATTGCCACGTGTATTCCCAGGGAGTCTCTTATGGGATAAAGAAAGAATAAGTTCTCTGCTCTCTCAGGCAGGTCGTACAAGGCGACTAATAACACTGACTAACAAAAAAAAATTTATTTTCTTTCTCTAACATTTCTATGTTTTTCTGGTCAATTTTAATGCGCTGTTTTTAAATCTGCAAACCGTTTTTCTCTATCAGGTCGGGATCTCTAGAAATACGCAATTGAAGTTTTTTTAACAACGCATACAGTATTACAACATCATTCATACAAGAAGTTTAACAGTTATGTAGGCTTGAATTTCTTTGCAGTCGACTTTCGTCGGTGAATGGCATGTGGTAGGTACATCGCGATGAAGCATCCAACAATAATCGGCAAGCATGGTCACACTCCACCGTCCTTGATAGCGTGACTCCATTACGGCGATATCTTGATGGAATCGTTCTCCATGTTCATCGCTGACTTCGCCAAGGTTGTCTGGGGAAAAGTCAAGATGCGAATCGAGCAAATGGATTTTGAGGGACATGTTACAGCCCATAATGTTAAAAATATGCACATAGTCGACAGATTTGTGATTTCCCAGAAAGTTATCGACGATCGATTTGAATGCCATCCATGCGCGAAGTTCACTACCATGTAACAAGTTCTCGAATTGTTTGTCTGCAATAACTTTCCTAATCTGAGGTCCTACAAAGATACCTTCCTTTATCTTTGCATCGCTAACTTGCGGAAACTTTTCTCGAAGATAAGTGAAAGCTTTTCTCGTTTTATCTAACGCTTTTACGAAATTCTTCATGAGCCCCAACTTTATATGTAACGGTGGTAAAATGATGCTGTCTTTGTTAACTAATGGCTCGTGTATTACATTTTTATGCCCGAGCTGCATACGATCCCTGATAGGCCACACCTTTCTTGCATAATGTTCTGTCTGTTGCGGCTGTCCCATTCACATAGGAAGCAACAAAATTTAGTATACCCAGTCTGCATGCCCGTGAGAATTGCAATGACCTTTAGGTCTCACCGTGGAAATCCGCCATTGTATGGTCATTGTACTTTATATTTTTGAACCAAAAGTATACCATATTGTTATGAGAAGACCTAGTAGTTAGGCGGTTTTCATCATATGAAACAGAGTTAGGCGACTGGAATTGATGAAAATAAATTTCTGTTATGGCAATAACACGGATTTAGACGTAGTTTGGAAGAAGGACGATGAAAGTCCGCCCAATTCGTTGACTATGTGCTCATGTTACCGAGGTGCAAAACCATTAGACCGTTTACATCTTTGCAATAGCAATGCCATCATCCATCTCAAAGTATTGAACAAGTTCTCTGTGTCTATGACGAAATTTAGATATCGGAGTATTGGGCGCTAAAAGATTCCATTCTTTGAGTCGCGAACCGAGTAATTCCGCTTGTCCTTTGGTAAGAGCGAGATCACGTATTAGATCTGAAAGTTCTGAATGGTTAGTTAAGTGAACACCATCATTCACCGGTATATAATCCGAGTCAGAGTTAGTTTCTAAAGCAGGTAAACTATCACTTTCTGATGGTTCATTCACGTCCAACGGATATTGTTCTGGTGGAAATGGGATCGGACATGTGATTGGTTCATGAGGCACTGGTTTCGAAACCGATTCAATATTTGGATAAACCACAGACTTTCTAGTTTTAAAAGTGAAACCATGGATATTTGTCAAGCAGAAGTAACAATCAGTAGCGTGATTTGTCGGTTCACGTCATATTACTGGCACTCCAAAAGACATCGATTTATGCTTCGGCGATTTTCGTAACCAACCTGCCAATGTATTTGCACAAGTCGAACAAACTGCATTTGGCTTCCAAGATTTATTTGCATCATTAACTTTCGAATCGAAATAACGTTCACATATGCTTTCTTTAGTAATGGTGTAAAGTTTTTCTGATGAACACGATCGGTAAAATATCCGCACACGTAACAGAACAGATCAGCCGAATTTCTACAACTTCTAGAAGCCATATTTCGCTCAGAATTATTTCAAAATACAGTAACTATTTGAAAAATAGCGTAACATATGTCATGCATCTTTTAGCAGTATAAAAAGTAGAATTATTTTGCATTTTATTAATTTTTAATAAGTTATATAGTAAAAATGAAACGGAGCAAATAACGGTTTCCCAAAAATATATTTATTCACAAATATCTTAAGAACCCGATGTGATAGAGATAAACGGATTTCAGATTTGAAGTCAGCGCAAGAAACTGACCTAAGAACACTTATTCTTATATAAGAAAGAAAAATGTTGTTTGTCAGTGTAATCGGTTGTGCATGGGACTGGCAACGGCATCATGTTAAACAAATTGCTACAGAAACAGACACCACAGGAGCATGTGAATACTTTGTGCAGACTTTCTGCCAACTACAGTGGTAGCTCCCTGCTCCGTTGGGAGTGAACAGGAAAATGATGATAATGCTGCTATCTTTAATTGTGATGCTAACTTCACCAGTTGTGTCCCTCTACCACTACTATTAATTACTCTTATTATGCTACCACTACCACTACCCATTATACATACTGCTACCACTTTACTTCCTAACACCAGCGGGTAATTAGGGTCGTCGCATACTGCAGCTTTAATTACTCCTTCCACGTACCTTGTCTTGACCTCGATCTCGGCAACGGGAAGTGTTGTGGTGGCTATTCCCTTTACGGCCCCTTGTATCTCCACTTTCTCCGTGGTATACTGGTCAGGGTGCACCAGGGTTGCGCTCACAACAGAGTCATATTCCAATCCGGAATCATAATGGCACCTGACTCTGGCACCATTACATATCACTTCTTCACAGATGGGGGGATGTTGAGGTTCCTACTGTTCAATAGCCAGGTCCTTCTTTCTCCCCTTTTCCACTGTTTTCATGCTTGCAGCGCGGTATGGAGGAACTTTCCTACCACCTTCCATTGTATTTGGATTTTGCATCCTATAGTTTTTTTCCCCTTTTTCTTCTGGTTTTAAGGGTTTCCGTTCATTGAATTGCGGGTTTTTGTCACTATGATCAGATCTTGGCCTATCCCATGTTTGGTTACCTCTGAGGTTTTGATCCCTAGTTTTTTTGTTATGATACTCATCTGGGTCTTGGGGGGTTTTATTACTCTCAAACTGTTTGTATCTATGCAGTTGAAGTTCCATTTCTTTTAATCTTACTTCATGTTCTCTTTCTAACCTTCTTTCTTCTCTATCCATAAATTTGTCACATTCTGATGTCACATATGAAATAAGACCTTGCCCCTCCATTCCCATTTCTCTTGCAGCCTGAACAGCAGCAGATCTAACTTGGCCAAATCTGCCATCTTATCAATCTTAAAATGTTATAATTGTACTACAACAATAATAACTATCAATTCTAATTAACTATTCCAGGCTCTGACACCTTATCAACCTCCGAACTCCTGGGTAATAATTATGATGGGGATTCCCTGGGTTATTTATATGGTGTTCCTAAGTACAATCAGGAGACCCCAAATTATGTGATTAATTTAAATCCCGGACGAGCCCCCAATTTATGTAGCAATGTGATTTGCTGGAGAGGTTATGATGGTAAATGATACAAAGGATAGATATAGAGGTGTAACCGTGTGAGGTCCAGCTATGTAAGACCTTGAGTCTAGTGGTTGATGATGAGTCTCAAGGGACCTAACGCTACCTCTCAAGATCTCACACGGTGTTGTGATGTTCTAATGTATGGTGTTTGATGTGACTAGTGTCTAGGGGATGCAATGTAATGATTGTACACCAAACCAACACAGTATAACTCTTTAATAAAAAGCTTAATAACTCTGAGGTTAAAGTTTCAAATTTAGAATGATTTTTCTTTTTACAATTTTTAATATGCCTGCCCTGCAATCTCTTTTGGGACAGGTCTTTCAAAAAAAACTGAAGAAAATGTATGTTACACGAAAGTGAACTGAAATAAGGACTCTGGGTCCAAACACACTATTAATATTATAATGTTCCTTCAGGTGTTTTCACAGAATGTTCACTACTCAATGATTAGGTGAGTCATGTATTAGAATAGCTGGTTTGTGTCATCATATACCCCAGAGAGTTTCTGTTATATAATAGGGAAACCTTTATTCCGATAAGATGTCAGTTTGCCTGGTCTGTGGCACATAACCTGCAATTTCCTTCGTGAAGCTTCAATATAGGATATGGCTCTGCAAAAGCTCCACTTGATAATGATATAGGATAAGCTGGACTAGAGACTTTGTTGTCTTCAAATCGTACCTCAGCTCTCCTGTTACCAGCTGGTGACAGGAGACAAAACATCTGAAATGATTAAAGACACCCTGGCCTTTTCATCTCTGTTTATTTTCCCTTTACTCTCTACCTGACAAGATGGGGTTCAGCCTCGTGTGCAGACAAGTGCACCAGCCCTTAATTTATATGACTCACATCATATCGTGACCACCTCTCAGGTCCATATGGCAGATACGCCCCTGTCATTTCCATATTTTTATTCAACACAAATTACTAGGAGTATGTATATCTCCTTATTCACATATGATGGCTTTTATGCTATTTCAAAATATAAACGCTCCAGGCAATGAATAGTGTTCATCGAACACGGAGGCTTGCTAATCTACTTTAGTAATACAATAATTTTTAATCACAAGGCAATATTCAAACATGTATCAAATATATATATATATCCAACTGTCTCTTAGGCATGTCATACACTTTCCCAATTTTTGCATTTGCCAACATACAAAATAATATAAATATTCTTCTTACCAGAATTCAATGAAATAAGCAAAGGTTAGATGGATGGCACAAGTTCAGTAGTGCTGCTGTCTAGACTGTGTCAAACACTTTTAGTTTTAATATTACACACTTCTAGTATCACATCAACCTGCTTCAGACAAATGGCGTCTTACCCCTCTAAATGGTTACTAATATATAATGCATTAGCCAATGGTAGCCAGCACATTTGAATTTTGAAAATAAAATCCGAATATTTGCAGCACTGGTCAAAAAACAGACTTGATTCTTGGGTTTTTACCAAGTTCTGCCTGCCTCTCACTCATTTCAAAATTCCACTGCAAAACCTGTTTGTCTCCCCTTGTCTACCCCTCCCTTTGCATATACCGATACCCTAGCTGGCTTTTTCCCAAGGACACTTCAAACGTTACTTTGTGAATGCAAAAACGGAGCATGCGTTTGTCGGTCTGTCAAAACCGAAACCGTCTTTTGTCACTAACTTTCTTATTCTCTGTCCGATTTAATATTTTAAAGCATATACTTTTTCAGGGGAATCTAAGCTATTAAACCGCTAAGTTTTATTTGTGTAGTATTAAAATTAAAGAATTACATAAAATTTCCATATCAGTGTCCGCTGGTTTCCATTTCATCCTTTCTCATATTATGGAAAACGAGCGTCAAGTAAACACAAATCTTATTGCGTGTGTGTGTATATATCGTTCACTGTGTGCCTTACAGTGAGACGATAGCATTTGACTTTTGCGGGTATTTTTTAAATTTTCCAATCTTGCGTCTAAGCTTTCGAACACCTCTCCCTACCCGCCGCGCACTGTCGTTTCGAGCGGCAAGCTCGAACATCTAACACTTGGCGAACCAGCCTGTGTCCATTCTCTCACTTTCATACGTCCTTTTATGCCTCCCCGTGTTTTGAATCGTACTATCTTTCTAGGCAGTACTAAACTTTGGGTTTTCAAAATAGTTTCAGTTAACCCTTGACGTGTCGAATAAAGTCCAATACTTTTTACCACGGCAATACGGTTTTCACAGTACGCTCTTATCTCAATGCTATGAATGGCGTTGATACAGAGGACGCGTTACACTCAACTATTCCTATTTCTACTTATGTTATTATGACTTTAATAGTTATAATTAACAATTTTAGCGCTGTATCAATGTATTTCACTACACATCTCCCCACCTAAAGAACATGCCGAATGCAAGTTCCAAAAACAGTGATACACATAGATAAAATTTAAGTCAACCTGACTTTACTCTGCCCTTATATTGTTCATGGATTTTTGCAGGTGGGTCAATTCAAAGTAAGCACGACTCAAGAAATCTGCCCCAGACCTCTGCAATCCAAGAATCTATTTCAGCTGCAGATATTACTGTCTGTCTTATGCTGATATCAATCACTATTCACCATTCCTCTTCACCGAGTCTGTCCTATGACATATTCAGAGAAAATTGGTGTCTCTCAAATTTGCAATAATTATGAGGGGATAATCTATAAAATGGTGATGACAGAGTTTATGCGGGGCTTCCAGTAATCTCATTATCAGCCTATATAAAACATTCGGAATATCCTCAATCAAAGAGGCAACTCAGGGATTCATTATGTTCCTCCGAAATGTTCACAGCCAACACTTTGACTGCGCGTCGGCTTGACTGAATATGGAAACTCCCTGTACTATTTTTCATAGATGATTCTATAATGTGCCACTCAAATGGAGGCCCTATACACCAACCATATTATCCGCCTTTCGTTAATTTGGTGATATAATATAATATATGGGGAAATGAATGTTTCTGCACCAGAAATCAATTCGCCCCATTTTAGCATAGTTATAATATGTGGGTAATCTCTAGCCAGGGTCCGTACAATACTTCCCCGTGGACTGTGTAGGGTCGGTTACTACCACTGTCACCGGTGCCCTGATAATGCTAACTTAATAGTCGTATTGTGAAGCGATTGGGTTCCTCTCCCAATTCCTCAATCGCCCACTCCCCACTTTTCTTATGTTAACCTTTTGTATCGGTTTCAAATTTGGCGGATTATCATCAATGTTAATTTGAGCTAGTTCCCGAACTGCGGCTTCAAAATGTACCTGGGATAACTGGGTTTTGTCTATGCGTTCTCTTTGTGCCATACGCAGAGATGCTAATGTAAACTTTTTCGGGGAAGACGGTTTTTGAAAAGGGGCGTTCCTATTCACTTTATCTACCGTTTCCTTATTAATTTTATTTATCCTTTTATTTTTAGGCCCATGTTTTTCTCCACACTGCTTACTTAGCAGGGGCGTATTATTTTTCCACCTTGTGGAATCTACCTTGCAACACTGGTCGCAGGCCTCGACAAATTTTTTAATGTCTTCAGCTACGCCTGGCCAGAAAAATGACACAGCTACATTTTGACAAGTAGTACCTAGTTTCTCATGTTCCCCATATGTACCATCATGTCTTTGCTTCATAGCGTGTTCCCTATACTTCCAGGGTAATACTAACTGTCCCCGTCCTTTGGATCCTGCCTTAGCTTTCCTGTAAAGCAGTCCCTCCTTCAGATAAAATTGTCCTTTTCTAGGGATGTTATGACTATTTGGCAATTTGCCAAAGCAAGGTTTTAAGGATTTGTCCTTTGCCTGGGCCTTTCTCATCTGTTTATGAGAATAACTTAGTGGTGGTATTTCCTCCCTACTAGGGGTCGACCTGACCTGGAGCGTGGCCATTACCACAGGTTTTATAGGGCTCCCTAGAAACACATACTTACTTCCTAACACCAGCGGGTAATTAGGGTCGTCGCATACTGCAGCTTTAATTACTCCTTCCACGTACCTTGTCTTGACCTCGATCTCGGCAACGGGAAGTGTTATGGTGGCTATTCCCTTTACGGCCCCTTGTATCTCCACTTTCTCCGTGGTATACTGGTCAGGGTGCACCAGGGTTGCACTCACAACAGAGTCATATTCCAATCCGGAATCATAATGGCACCTGACTCTGGCACCATTACATATCACTTCTTCACAGATGGGGGGATGTTGAGGTTCCTGCTGTTCAATAGCCAGGTCCTTCTTTCTCCCCTTTTCCACTGTTTTCATGCTTGCAGCGCGGTATGGAGGAACTTTCCTACCACCTTCCATTGTATTTGGATTTTGCATCCTATAGTTTTTTTCCCCTTTTTCTTCTGGTTTTAAGGGTTTCCGTTCATTGAATTGCGGGTTTTTGTCACTATGATCAGATCTTGGCCTATCCCATGTTTGGTTACCTCTGAGGTTTTGATCCCTAGTTTTTTTGTTATGATACTCATCTGGGTCTTGGGGGGTTTTATTACTCAACTGTTTGTATCTATGCAGTTGAAGTTCCATTTTTTAATCTTACTTCATGTTCTCTTTCTAACCTTCTTTCTTCTCTATCCATAAATTTGTCACATTCTGATGTCACATATGAAATAAGACCTTGCCCCTCCATTCCCATTTCTCTTGCAGCCTGAACAGCAGCAGATCTAAACTTGGCCAAATCTGCCATCTTATCAATCTTAAAATGTTATAATTGTACTACAACAATAATAACTATCAATTCTAATTAACTATTCCAGGCTCTGACACCTTATCAACCTCCGAACTCCTGGGTAATAATTATGATGGGGATTCCCTGGGTTATTTATATGGTGTTCCTAAGTACAATCAGGAGACCCCAAATTATGTGATTAATTTAAATCCCGGACGAGCCCCCCAATTTATGTAGCAATGTGATTTGCTGGAGAGGTTATGATGGTAAATGATACAAAGGATAGATATAGAGGTGTAACCGTGTGAGGTCCAGCTATGTAAGACCTTGAGTCTAGTGGTTGATGATGAGTCTCAAGGGACCTAACGCTACCTCTCAAGATCTCACACGGTGTTGTGATGTTCTAATGTATGGTGTTTGATGTGACTAGTGTCTAGGGGATGCTATGTAATGATTGTACACCAAACCAACACAGTATAACTCTTTAATAAAAAGCTTAATAACTCTGAGGTTAAAGTTTCAAATTTAGAATGATTTTTCTTTTTACAATTTTTAATATGCCTGCCCTGCAATCTCTTTTGGGACAGGTCTTTCAAAAAAACTGAAGAAAAATGTATGTTACACGAAAGTGAACTGAAATAAGGACTCTGGGTCCAAACACACTATTAATATTATAATGTTCCTTCAGGTGTTTTCACAGAATGTTCACTACTCAATGATTAGGTGAGTCATGTATTAGAATAGCTGGTTTGTGTCATCATATACCCCAGAGAGTTTCTGTTATATAATAGGGAAACCTTTATTCCGATAAGATGTCAGTTTGCCTGGTCTGTGGCACATAACCTGCAATTTCCTTCGTGAAGCTTCAATATAGGATATGGCTCTGCAAAAGCTCCACTTGATAATGATATAGGATAAGCTGGACTAGAGACTTTGTTGTCTTCAAATCGTACCTCAGCTTTCCTGTCACCAGCTGGTAACAGGAGACAAAACATCTGAAATGATTAAAGACACCCTGGCCTTTTCATCTCTGTTTATTTTCCCTTTACTCTCTACCTGACAAGATGGGGTTCAGCCTCGTGTGCAGACAAGTGCACCAGCCCTTAATTTATATGACTCACATCATATCGTGACCACCTCTCAGGTCCATATGGCAGATACGCCCCTGTCATTTCCATATTTTTATTCAACACAAATTACTAGGAGTATGTATATCTCCTTATTCACATATGATGGCTTTTATGCTATTTCAAAATATAAACGCTCCAGGCAATGAATAGTGTTCATCGAACACGGAGGCTTGCTAATCTACTTTAGTAATACAATAATTTTTAATCACAAGGCAATATTCAAACATGTATCAAATATATATATATATATATCCAACTGTCTCTTAGGCATGTCATACACTTTCCCAATTTTTGCATTTGCCAACATACAAAATAATATAAATATTCTTCTTACCAGAATTCAATGAAATAAGCAAAGGTTAGATGGATGGCACAAGTTCAGTAGTGCTGCTGTATAGACTGTGTCAAACACTTTTAGTTTTAATATTACACACTTCTAGTATCACATCAACCTGCTTCAGACAAATGGCGTCTTACCCCTCTAAATGGTTACTAATATATAATGCATTAGCCAATGGTAGCCAGCACATTTGAATTTTGAAAATAAAATCCGAATATTTGCAGCACAAGTCAAAAAAACAGACTTGATTCTTGGGTTTTACCAAGTTCTGCCTCTCACTCATTTCAAAATTCCACTGCAAAACCTGTTTGTCTCCCCCTTGTCTACCCCTCCTTTGCATATACCGATACCCTAGCTGGCTTTTTCCCAAGGACACTTCAAAAGTTACTTTTGTGAATGCAAAAACGGAGCATGCGTTTGTCGGTCTGTCAAAACCGAAACCGTCTTTTGTCACTAACTTTCTTATTCTCTGTCCGATTTAATATTTTAAAGCATATACTTTTTCAGGGGAATCTAAGCTATTAAACTGCTAAGTTTTATTTGTGTAGTATTAAAATTAAAGAATTACATAAAATTTCCATATCAGTGTCCGCTGGTTTCCATTTCATCCTTTCTCATATTATGGAAAACGAGCGTCAAGTAAACACAAATCTTATTGCGTGTGTGTGTATATATCGTTCACTGTGTGCCTTACAGTGAGACGATAGCATTTGACTTTTGCGGGTATTTTTTTTAATTTTCCAATCTTGCGTCTAAGCTTTCGAACACCTCTCCCTACCCGCCGCGCACTGTCGTTTCGAGCGGCAAGCTCGAACATCTAACACTTGGCGAACCAGCCTGTGTCCATTCTCTCACTTTCATACGTCCTTTTATGCCTCCCCGTGTTTTGAATCGTACTATCTTTCTAGGCAGTACTAAACTTTGGGTTTTCAAAATAGTTTCAGTTAACCCTTGACGTGTCGAATAAAGTCCAATACTTTTTACCACGGCAATACGGTTTTCACAGTACGCTCTTATCTCAATGCTATGAATGGCGTTGATACAGAGGACGCGTTACACTCAACTATTCCTATTTCTACTTATGTTATTATGACTTTAATAGTTATAATTAACAATTTTAGCGCTGTATCAATGTATTTCACTACAACTGCTCTAAAAATAGAAAGGGATATTTTAAAATTGCCTTTTGTATATAATACCTTCCGCCGTGGAAATGATCGTTTATCTTTTCTAATTCTTTGGTTCATGCACAGAATAAATCACCTTGAAACGAAGAATTGTAAATCCCTTAAAATTTTTACTCTCATAATTTGCCAAGATGTTTTATTGCATGTTATTGTTCTTTCGATTTTTCTTTCAAGCAATATATTTTCTCAAATATCCTTCTCTGGTCAGATATCCAAACATACTGGTTTGGTTTGGTTTGGTTTGGTTTTAAGAACTATCTTCATCGCACATGGACAACTCCGTCAGTGCTCCGATCTCCTCCCTTTGATCACACAAGGAGGATCTCAGCACAGTGCACGAAATATGTAGCTTCAACAAGAATCCCAACGGGCAAAATTTTATTAATAAAAAAAATAAAAAAAAACTAGGGAGTACTGGTTAAAAAAAAAATTATTTCCATGAATTATATTCCATCAACTGGGAATCGAACCTGGGTTCTCTAGAATTGGAGGCTGACGCCATACCTCTTAATTCAAACATTTATTTGTATCTAATCTTTTTTTATGTCTTGTTCTTTGCCCTTCATTCTAGCTTTTTTGTGACCATTGCTGCTATTTAGAGATGTAGGAAAGATTCCTCTGCTGTAGATAAGGTTGTCACGTGGTTGTTGAGAGTGAGCACGAGCACCTATTTCTGCATATCTCATCTTCTTCTTCGTTATCTTTCAAATAACAACATCTATTTCTCTCATGAACGTCCGATTGGCAGAGTGGTTAAAGCGCTGGTCTTTCGCGGCCAAGGTGCAGGGTTTGATTGGATTCACAGTTACATCACGTTCCAGTCTACCCAGCTGTAATTGGGTACCTAACTTTGCTCTGGAGTTAGGGAAAGCGTCTTATTCTCATGTCTAGTTCCACAGGCCCTTGTCTAGTTCTTGTTATTAA
>JAMPIV010021080.1:185000-194896 GCA_024509875.1 Oreohelix idahoensis
GTCTTTATTTTGTTTACCCCTCCTCAGACGTATTTCCGTTCCGCCAGGTGAACTGTGGTATTATCGTAATAATACCAAGTCATCAGACTGGTCACCTAATTATCTTTTTGAATCAGCATGACCACTTTTGGAAACATGTCGGTCCAACATTTGACCCCAGTTAAAAGCTGCTGATCGTATTGACACAAGCTTATGTTGTGCGTAGGATGAAAGACGTCAACATTGTCTGATCAGACATCTGTCTGGCTGAGGCACGCAGATAAAGGCGATATTAAGGTAATCTGTCGGGGTAGACATCTGGGCGAAAGACACTACGCCGGAACAATATTACGTCTTATTATAAAGAGGTCACGCGTGAATATTAAAATTAATATTTTAAACACGCGAGGGGATATTTAAAACTTCCCCACCAAACAGTGCTAGAGAGATTTGATTGGTTTGATTTTAGATGCCGGAATAAACAATGCATTTTATTGGAACATTCGGCAAAAACACCATCTGTGATTTGAACTGAGAATGAGAGATATAATCTAGTGAACTCAGTAACACAGAACAGACAGCTTCGCAACTTCAACCGAGCACCTCCCAACAGCCAGAAACAGAAGGATCGGACTTCCTATATCAAAAGTGACAGATCGGCAGTATTTGAGCACTTCTGAAACCCTAAGAGTAAACCCGCATATTTAAATACACAGACTGTAGAACTTCAGGACCAGGACTTTATAAATACAAGACTGGAAACCTAGGAATTAGATCATCAGTCATAAGAGGAATTATAGATTTCCAGACCAAGTTTTTCACCCGTAATAAGAGGAATTTCTCAGACGAAATTGATTCGAGAGCATGTGTACCGAAATTGCTCAAGTCCATTCTAAATCTGCGCAGGGAGATTATGTATAACCCAATTTGGGGTAAGGTGTGAACACTTCTTTTATAAACGTGAACTTAACACGTTTTCTTGCTAGTGGATATATATATGAGGCTGGCAATCTCAACATATGAAAATAGTGTACTCATGAACCACTACAGCAAGAGCTGGTAATTGTTTCTCAATAGTCGTGCGGGAAATCCGGCAGCAGAGCGACCAAAGACTCCGACTGGAGTAGTGATAAATGATGATTACATCACGCTGCAGGACTCACTCATACAAGCTAAACGCTAACTAAAATGCACCAGGAAAAAAGGACATTTCAGTTAAACGTGATAGATAAAGTTAAATTCCCACCTACTGTAGCAAAATCTGTGAGATAATCGCTTATTTCAGTAAGATTTTAGTCCTATGATAATAAATACACCAGCCCTCAGGTGTCTGACTATTTTCATCTTCGACGCCAGTAGAGCGCTGCCTTTTGTGCAGTGGAAATGCTTAAAAAATGACCCGCCGTAAAATTCTAACACGCTTTTAGTTTCGGTTTGGAAACGTACAATAAACATTTTAACATCTCGCCGATCTGCTACACGAAACGGGGAAAAGCTTATAATTAAAGAATTGCCAGAACTGTGTGCCCAAACTGGCGTTTGAATTAACGTAATATGTTAACTTTAACACTAAAATTTGTAATAATTCGGACAATTCTCAGTAGTAGAACGAGACGATTGTAATAATTAACGACAACACTACCAAAGTTTTGAAAAAACACCTCTTCGCTCTGCTCGCGGTCTCTTTAATATATAACACGCTGTGGGCAAAGCCAGCAGAGACAAACACACAGACAGTTTTCCATTTCCTCCTAGCGGTAAAATTCTGACGTCACTCAAGCTAGTTGGTTATTTGAATAATTAAACAATTGATAGAGACAGGGGGGGGGGGGGAGGGGGGGGAGATGGCCGACTTGTGTAAAAGTTATATTTGACGATTGACAGTGACAAAACTGAAAATCTAAACCATAAGGAAACTGACCATAAAAATCATATAGTAGAATAGCTTAGTGTCCCCTGAGCAAAAATATGTTTTAAAAAATATGGTAGCCCAAGTATTAGCCAAGTTATTGAGATAATACTAGATGTCTAAGAACGCTTGGACGGACAGACTGTTGTTCTTCTTCCTCGTTACACATAACGTTATTGGGGACGCAAGTTTAAAAAAAAAGAGGCATGGTAGTAATTCAAATCCTATTTGTTGGTATAAGAGTATAGGAGTAAAAGAGGGAGATAGGAAAAATGTTGACTAAAACTAAACATCTTTTTCTATTGGCATAACTAACGCAGACTGACCAATGGACTACGAGGCACATAGTTTGTTTGGAGTTTTGGTTTTGTTTTTTCAAACTAAATTCAAAAAGATTTAGTAGTGCCTGCTTTCATTGGTCGGCTCTAATAGATATTGGCAAAAGGCATAGTGGTCTCGTGGACATTTGACTAGAAAATTTTATACAAACAACTACGTTGAGAGCAGATGTGATAATTGTAAAACTAACTACTAAATTCACTATCTGGACGAGGCAGAGCAAAACTGAGGCCATATTCTTTGCCAGTCAACGTTATTTGTGACATATTTCTTTGAATTAGTGGTAAGAATGCTTTATGTATTTACATGCTTGATTAAAACTGAAAAAGTTAGATACTGCTGTGGAAAAGTGAAGGACATGCCGGGAGCAAACATTATTAAGTCCTCACATTGAACTGTATTTGACTGTTGCATATTATTATGATTTTATATTAATAATTTTGTATTGGAAGATGTTAGTAACACTCAGTGTTCTATGAACACTCTTCAACATGCCTAGAGCGTTTATAATTTAGAAAAGAAAAGAAAAATCATATACAAAGGAGAGGTGGTTACTCCACATTATTGGATTGAAGCAAACTATGTAAAAGTACAGTGGCGTATCTGCCATAGGGACCTGAGGTGTGGTCACAGAAAGGTGTGAGTCATATAATTAGGGGCTGATGCACATGAATGCACACGAGGCTGACCCCATACCGTCATGTATACATAGGGATAAGAAGTTGTGAACAGATATGAAAAGGCCAGGGTGTCTTTTTAGTACAGGGTTTTTATTTCCTGTTACCATCCGGTGACAGGAAACCTGATGAGTGAGTGAAAAGAGAAAAGTCTCCATTATAAAGTTTATGCTGTCATCAGATAGCCTGAAGGAGCTTGTGTGTGTGTGTGCTGATCTATACTGACTTATGATCGTCATACCAAGAATCCCAGGTGACACGTTAACAGCTGGGACATCTGACACTTCATCCGAATAAACTGGTTCTTATCCAAATAAAATTGAATTATATGGGGCATGAAGAAAACAACAGCTCCTCATAACCAATGACAATCACTAGCAACTATTAAAGTTTTAGTCTGTGAATACACCTACAGGAACTCTATATTAACCATATATTTATAGGACCAAGAGTCCATACTTTTAGGTAAAGCATTATATGTAAATATATTTCCTCATTTTCAAAGACCTTTCCAAAAGAGATGGCGGGACAGGCAGATTAAATTGTACAAAGAAAAAACATTCAAACTTTAAAGAAACCTTTAACCACCGTCTTATTCATTTTCTTATAGTGAGTTAAAGTGTATTGTGTTGATGTTCCATCATTTTCCTTTCACCCCTAGACAATAGAGACATCATACACCAGCCACTAGAATCAAAATACGGACTGTGTGAGATCTAGGGAGGAAGCGTTAGGTTCCCTAATAATATATATCATCATCATCATCTTTTTTAGATTCAGGGACCTACATGTGCTTGATGTGGTAAAGTGGGATGTTATAAATATTTATAGGGGACTTAGTGTACTGACTGAGATCAGCTGTGAAGGTATCTGTATCTAATAAGTGTGGTGTATTACAGATGACCTTACTTGCTACCACATTTATACCTCAGTCAGAATTATTCTGGAATATTGTGATGACTACGTTAAATGTCTAGGGTTATGAAAATGATGAAGTGTAAGTCACAACAACAACAGACAGATAAACAATTTAATTTATTCCACAACACTTACAACACTGTGACACTCACACACATATAACACTCTATAAGACTATCTTAAATGATTCAAGTGTTTAAGTTTAAAAATATATGTATTAATTCTTTCAATAATGGGTATCCTGATTCAACTACACAGTGAACCAGGAATCACAATCAAATGTAATTACAAGTATTATGTACACAGTTTATATATATGAACTTTGTATTGACATAGTTTATTATTATTATTCTATGTGTGTAATTTGTGCAGTAGTAATATGAGGTAATACTGGTTTTGTTCAAGCTTGGTTGTTGTTTTTCATCATGACTTCAAGTGTTTGATTATCGGGGAAATAGTATTGGGAAAAGTTCACAGTTCCTGTCATTTGAACCAATTAATTGTCCCTCTGTGTTTAACAAAATATCAATTTTTGAGGGGGCACATAATGTTGAGCTACTCTGGCCACAGAAGCTTATCTTTCGTGATGGCGGCACGAAAAGACTCCTCTGCTCGATTGCTTCCTGTGTTCTGGAGACACCCCACTGGTCGCTATCTGGACCAAGGAGTATGCTGTCAGCCTCTGGATTTCAGCAAAACTCAGACCAGGTGCTGCTTCAATAACTAGGACCACAGTCCCTGAAACAAGAAGGTTGTACCTCCTACTTCATAACTAATTTATAATCTATTTCCACACTGAACACAATACATAACAAACACTGAGTTCAGAGCGATAGGCCAACTGCTAGCTTCATCTGAAACAATTTACACCAGTATTCTCCTCCTAAATGGTTGATCCGCCTCTGCAATTCCAGCATTAGTTCTTTCTAGTCAATAAGATAGGTGTCAGTGTACTGGTTGGCAATTCCATGCAGTTTTACTTTTCTCCGACACGTCCTGTTCAGGTTGGAGCAATATTTAGGCCTTGCCTCATGTTTGCTACTGAACCACGCACATATACAGACATAAATTATCAATTTGCATTCAATTTTCATTAAAAAGATATCGAATATATCAAGCTTACCACAATTCATGGAAATAATACACAGATACGTTGACTGGCGATGAATAATGGCACAAATTCCGATCTGCCTCTGTCCCAGACTTTTATTTAGAAAAATATGATCTGGCTCTCAACGCACTGTTTCTTAGTAAGTTTATTTTAAAATGTGGCACTGAACTGACGCTCTTAATTGACTATATTGGCGGGTCTAACCAATCGGGCCATGTTTACACAGCTTTTCAAAAAAAGTACCCCTACTCACGTTTCCCTAACAACAAAAAATTAGTATTTGTAGTCCGACTAATCGTGCTTAGCCTTACATTTACTTCTATCCAATCAAATAGAATTTTACATGGTGGCCCATTTCCCGTAAAATAGTGGTTTCAAAACATGCCACTGTGCGATTATTTTTTTGTGTGTTGTCTGACACCCTCACTATTTTCTTTTGGCTATAATTTGTTAATTCCTAGACTATTTGCGTAACACTCAACATATTATTTGTCAGCAAGTCCTAAGGAACCCAAATATATAAGTTTTAAGGGAGCTAAGTGGCGGCGTTCAAAATATGTATTTTCTTCTAGGATAGTCGTGCTGTTACCACCTCCTCACTTTCAAACTTTTAGGGTGTCTGCTGTACTGTCAGGCTTTCAAACGTAAACCAGTATAATGTTATGTTTCCTAATAAGCGTTTTTCAGGTTTTTAAACCTAACTCTCGTAGTTGTAGTGATTTTTTATCACGGTCTATTTGAAAAAAAAAATTAGTGCCTCTGGCCTTTCGCGGGGAGGGTGGCATTAATTGTATATCGCGAGACGTGTGTTCGTGTTGCATGCGTTCCTGCTTTCAGCCCTCCCTCTCTCTATCCTAAGTTCATCTGTCTTTCCGTTTATGTTAACGTAGTGTATAAAATGAAATTAATGGAAGTATTAATTTAGGTCATTACGCAGTGTGCCTAGCTCAAGGTTTTCTTAAAAATACAGTACACGTTTTATTGTAGAAAGCGTGTAGTGATGCAGTAGGCTTTACTATCAACGTGAAACGTTACAATTTGCAGACGAAGTAGAAAAAAGGGGGATTTTTGTACTCCATTGTGACAGCACTGTACTTTTACCATTTCTCTTTCCTTTTATTGACTTTATGTGTTAGGCTTTACATTTACCTTTTAATTTATATATGGGGATTTAGAATGTTTCACGACAAATTCTCCCCTCTTAAAACAGACGTTATATGTCAGTCTATAATTCTATATTCACATAGAGAAATTTATTATTAGTTCTGGGGCTTACGGTGATTATCATCACACGGATGGCGGCTTAAAAAATCCGCTCCCAGATTTGTCTTTCCAGATATATACTCTATGCTAAACTCAAATGGCTGCATCAGTAATGTCCATCGGAGTAACCTAGAATTTTCATGTCTAGCCTGCGCTAGAAACGACAAGGGTTTGTGATCCGTTTGCAACTTAAATGCCTTCCCCTACAGATAAATATTGAATTTCTTTATCGCCCATATTACTGCAAGACATTCTTTTTCGCTAGTTGAGTAGTTGGTTTCAGCTTTATTCAACTTTCTGCTAGCATATGCCACTGGGCTTAATTCCCCCATCCAATGCATCTGATTTCTGTAGCAGAGTCGCACCTAACCCAATATTACTGGCATCCGTCCTTACAATGAATTCTTGACTTAAGTCAGGTAATTTCAAAATAGGTTTGCTTGTGAGCTTTTCCTTCAATTCCTGGTAAGCTAATTCACATTGTGGTGTCCATGTAATTCGATCTGGATTTCCTTTACGGGTCAAATCAGTTAACGGTGCACATATGGAATTAAAGTTTTTGATATACTTTTGGTAGAAACCACATAATGAGACAAAGGATCTCACGTCTTTCTTGGTTTGTGGTCTCGGGGCTTTCTTTAGTTTCTCTAAATTCTTGGGTCAGGGGTCATGTTTCCCTGATGGACTGTGTGTCCCAAGAATTCTAATTCTTTACATCCAACGCAACATTTGGTTGGTCGGGCTGTTAAATTCGCTTCTCTAAGTCGATTAAACAGCATATTCAGAGAGTCAATGTGTTCCTCAAATGTTTCTGTTGCTATAAGGATATCATCCATGAAATTTGTGATGCATGGATTATTCAGAGGGTCCAATAATTTTCTCATCATTCTAGAGAAGACACTAGGCGCATTTTCAATCCAAATGGCAATCTGTTAAACTCATAGTGTCCCTCTGAGGTACTAAAAGCTAGGTATGGTCTAACCTCAGGCTTTACTGGAATCTGATAGTATCCTTTACTCAGATCCACTTTTGAGAAATATTTAGCTTTATTTAGCCTGGCAAACAACTGATTTGTATCCGGCAATGGATCCACCTGTCCTTCTGTAATAGCATTCAGTCTCCTGTAATCTATACAGAGTCTATGTTCTCCAGAGGGTTTCCTTAAGAGTACAACACTGGAACTATACGAAGATTCACTGTGTGAAATAATTCCTTCCTTCAACAAATAGTCTATCTCTTCCTTCAAAGCTTTCTCCTTAGCAAAAGGAATCGAATGGGGTTTCATACAGACAGGTGTGGGGTCTATCAGTTTCATATCATATTCCAATAAGGTTGTATGCCCCGGTCGGTCCGTTAACACCTCTGTATGATTATCTAGAACCTGTTGCACTCTCTCTTTCTGATTTTTCGTTAAATGTGTACTGATTTTCACCTGTGCCGCTGTCTCACAGGGGTGTAATGGATATTCAAATGATGAAAGTGGTTCCTTTTTCATCTCCATGGCAATGGACAAGGTCAACAAGTGTGTCTCTTCCTGATGTTCTCTTTCCAAATATTTCTTCAGGAGATTCACATGATAGATTTTTTCTTTCCCCTTCTTATCTATCTTATAATTGGTTCTAGACACCTTCTCTAGAACTGTATATGGACCTTGCCATCCAATTTGTAACTTATTTTGACTACCGGGTTGAAGAAGCAGTACCTTCTCTCCCACAGCCAAATCTCTGTCTTTAGCCTTCCTGTTGAAATAGGCAGCATGTTTCTTCCTGGCTTGTCTCAAATTTTCATTGGCAAGTTTCCAGCCAGTTTTTAAACGAGTGGTCAGCTCATTCACATATTGGTATGAGGATGTAATATTTTCCTCTGCCTTTTCATCAGTCCACGTTCTTAACAGCGTTACATATGGACCTTTATTTTTGTGGACCTATTTGTCCATGCACCGGTATGGTCTCTTCCACTCGAAGCGCTATAGTGATGATTTTTCTTCCCAGAATTATCATGCACAAAACGACCGCTACCAATTCTTTTCTTGGGGCTTTCTCCCCACTTAAAATTCTTGATGAGAGATTTCCTCTCTACATCTTCTTCCTCCAGTTTGTTTAAGTCCGACTGAGGGATTTTCGGCTTATCCTGGGGTAAGACATCTTTTTGCACTCTCTGCATAGTGGCCATTGTAAAACAGTTAATTGAAGCTTGTCCGTGAAAAGGGGCTTCCCATTCCATTTGGTCCACTTTATCAAATTTATTTTTCTTTCTATTGTCAGGCCTAAGTTTGCCCCGTGGCGTGTCCAGGTCCTGATCAATGTTCCCACTTGTGGGTGTTCCCTCATGTGCTATGCTACACCTTTCTACAAAATTCTCAATGTCCCATCTTGCCTTGGGCCAATAATAATTGTGAGCCACCTTTTGGATGATGGTACCTATTTTCTCATGGTCCCCATCTTTTTTCACATGTAGGCTCCTTATTAATTCTGCCCTATATGCCTTTGGAAGAACCAACTGTCCATGACCATTGGATCTAGTTCCGGCCTTCCTGTAAATCAACTTGTTTTTCATGTAAAAATCTCCCTTGCCTGGAGTTGTATGACTGTTACGAGCGCTTCCGGGACCCCAGTATATTCTGGGTGCTTCGATGACTTCTAGTATTTGTGGATGACCAAGTTATTATATGCGTATTCAGTTTATAGAGTCAAAGTCCCTCGGGTTCTTATCACTTTTGTAGGATTCCGTAATACTGTCCGTTGGTATCGATAATGTCTGCTTTAACCCTTGTGATTCATTATGTGCTGAATATATTTCATATTAAATATTCGACCCTTGACTGACCTGTATTAGTCTCGTGTCTTATTGATTATATTGGCAGTGTGAGATGCAGCGTGTTAAGACATTAATCATCACTGGTCATGATCAGTTGAAGATAAATAGCACTTAACTCAACTCCGAATACGACAGTTGATAAGACTGTGATTTTGACGACTTAAAATATTTAATTAGTAATTTCATACCATGAGCAGACACCAAATACATGGGAACAAAAGTCACATCACATTCATGTACAATCTGTAAGAGTTCTCATTAGTTCATAAGCACATGTTCACAATCTCTATCTAGAGTTCTGGTTAGAGGTCAGTTCCTTTTACAGGCCAATGTTCCTTTGGCATAAATTCAGAGGCTAACTAGACTTAACTATCCTGCTAGTTCTGCAATACACTTATTATGCTAGGCTTACGTCTACTGCTAGTCGTTTAATATCCGTTACACTAGGCTTACGCTTGCCGCTAAGCTGTACAATATCCATCTATACTAGTCTTTACACTATTGCTAGTAACATAATGTTCCTTTGGCATACCACGCCAGGCTAATCTGCCATAATTATGCAAACTGCGTTATTCATACGACGACTTACGTTTGGTTCAAGAAATACACTGCTCAAATGGCTTCCCAAGCCACACAATAAAAAGTGGACAAACGCCACACACTTTCCAGTGGTTATACCACACAATATAAGTGGCAATGGCCACACTTCTGAAAACACACTGCCGTACGGGTCAAAAACCCACAAGTCGAATTATTCTAGTGGCAATGGCCACACATGCCATAGACGCTGCCGTTGGGGCCCGAAGCCCACACGTCGGAGTGACGTTTAAAAGACATACGCGTCATGCATAGAGAAATGCATAACTAGTCGTTACTATAGTAC
>JAMPIV010021081.1:0-63099 GCA_024509875.1 Oreohelix idahoensis
ACTGGGTCCACAGTGAGATTCTTCTGCATGCAGTCAACCAAGTCAAAGCCAAAGAATTACACCTGGGGGCTTAGGTGACTTATCCAAGCTTAATGTGCAATGCTGGGTTCTCAACAAGTTTCACCACAGGGGGAATCCCTGGAAGTGTGTGGATGATTTCAAGAGTCAATGAAGATGTAATTAGCCTCATAGATAGAGGTTCACTTCAGCATACATATATTACAGCACTGTGCATAGCTGGTGGTCATGTAAGGATGACTCCAGATACGCCTTCATGCATTAGTTTGGGGTAAACTGTCCACATTCCTTTGCCAATCTGTCAGTCTCTACATTTTCTACATTTTTCAGGATGTTGCAATGAGATGTGATCCAGTGTTTCACAACGTTTGAATCACTGACATAGTTTGTAGAGAGTATTACCCTTAGGTCATTTAGGTTTGCGTTATTCTGGCTCTTCAGCATCACAATAATCATAACCATATTTAGACATGGAAATATTATCAAAGAGCTTCATCATAGGTTGCGACAGAACAAGAGAGATAATTGATGAATGGCTAGCTTATGTTGCTGCAGGAAGAGTTATGCCAAGAGCATTATTTGTAAGAATAATAATTCAGGTAAACTGAATGATACTGTTATGATATTTGAAGTTCGCATGCTAGTAGGAAGTAAAAGCACTTAGTCATTAAAATAAGAGTGATATTTGCTAAAAAAAAACGTGAAAAAAAAGGACTCATGAGGTGACAAGAGACAAAAGGTTAAAGGTAAACATTAGAAAAAGAGATGAATTTAAGAGTAGTAACAAGTCTGATCTTACAAATGGGATCAAGAGTACTGACCTGACAGAAAGGCGAAGGAGCTGTGAGCTCAACTGTCATGTAGTACTTCTCAAGCAATAAACAGTGTGGAAAAGATTGTTTTCTCACTTGTGAGGAAAGCAGTGCGCAGAAATTGCTGTATTAAAGAAAAAAGAGCACTAAAGTTGTGGTATTCAAGTTGTTGGAGTTCATGAAAGTTAAATCAGGTAGGAAGACTCATATTGTATAACTTGGTCAGATTTGTTAGGGTATAGGAAAAAACTCTTTAATCACAGAACAATCATATGAAAAAGTTGATTCTACATTCAGTATGGAGAAGACAAAAGACAACACACTGTAATGTGTGTCAGAACAGACATTCAAGTTATAGAAAAGGAATAAAAATTTTACAAGATATATTTTGATTGACAGGGGTGGGGGAGACAGTCTTTTTTTTTCTTCCAGAGTAGCACTCGATGAAGATGTATCTGCAGAGTTGTAGATAAGTTATATTTCGTCATCAATGTCATTTTGCTTTGCCCTTGTAACGGAGCATGGAACCACCACTGCAACTGATCCCTCTTGCAGGAAGCCTGCACCAAGCATTCACAAACTCTTGTTGCTGTAGTTTCTGTGACAATGTGTTCTACTATAATCAGGTTGCCAGTCCCCTGCATAACCTCATATTAGTCATCTTGTTTGGCTTGTTACTTGAGGGTGCTGTAGTCATACTTTTTCTTTATCTCTTCACAGACCTCCAGGAGCCATACAGGGCAGATAACTTATATTTCACCACACTTCAGCCCCCATAAAAACTTATGCCAAGTCTTCCTGTCCCGTGCCATCAGCTCAAGGTCTTTCCTGTCTTCTTCATCCCCTTGATGTCTGTCTCCAGTTCTCTTCTCCGTATGTTCTTTAGTCTCATTCTACCTCTCTTAGGCCTGGCAACACTATCAATAGGTTTCCTCAATGTGTGCCCTATCCATCACCAGCGTCATCTTCTCATCTCTGGTCCCACTGGCGCTTGCCTGGTTGTCATGAGTTCCACATTAGTGATCTTGTCATATCATTATGTTATATTAGCTCCAAGATAAATCATCAACCCACATTACAAACTACATTTTCTCTGACACAGTATTAAACTGTAGATAGTATTTTACTTGATGACATGGACAGTCTGACTTCACTGATTTGAAGACTTGCTGCTCATAGTTCCAATAGGTCTCTGAGGAGACAAAGACAAAACAGGGCTACTTCTGCCTCCAGCATAAGAGATTACTAATGTGAAGCTGTGTAGCCAAATGCCTCGTCATCTAATTAGTGACGCGCATGAATGGATTTCCTTTAAGGCGATCTTTGTCCTCTCAAGGCTGTGTGTGGTCCCGGTTGCCGGGTCCTCCCAGCGAAGTAGAGGCAGTGAATAAGAACTGTGCCTATGCCAGATTGCCCTTTTTCGAGGACCTTCGGTCCCGAATGGATTTTGGCTGGACGGGCGTCTGGGAGGCATGGCGAAATGGTTTTATAGCGACGGGGGTAGAGTACACATGAGGGCAAGTTCGGGGCACAGCGGATTGATCTACCGCTTGCTTGTCCCATTGATCACAGAAACAACAATTAAAAGTCTGTTGTACCAATATACGCCTTTAGGTGTGACGGAACAACGGACGATTTCTTGTTGCCCTATGCCGCCGCAAGGTGTTATGGCCGTAGACTGCTTAGTCGGTCGATGGTCAAAGGAATAATAATAATAATAAATAATGTGAAGCTGTGCATGTGGCCGGCAACTTCATTGTGCACAATAAATTGCAACACAGACCATCACTGCAATAGCACATGAATGATTAGGTGCACGATTCCTTAGCAGGTAGCTGCAAGCTTCATCACAAGTGAACAGGTTAAAAAATAATCTGAAAACTGCTATTGTTTTGTGATGTCAAGGTATAGGCTAAAAGATTAATTAAATGAATGTATGATTACATTGCCACCATACATCAACCACCACTAACAAACCTGTCACAACTTGAATAATAACTAAAACTGCAACACTAAACATTAGTGGAATCAAAAATAACAAAGAACTAAAGTGGACAGAATTCATGAAGAAGAAGGCAACAATACTGTATTGAGATTTCCAGAAACTACAAAGAAAGTTGCATAACACTTAAGCAATACATTTTGCACACGCTTCAGCTTTCCCATCACTTCAGCTTTCATCGTCATTGTTGATCGGAATCTACGTCATTGCACTCCAGGGCAAACCCAGAAAGCTGCTCAGTCTCCCTCAGCAAATGTCAAAAAGTTGAAAGCTAATTGTTTCTGTTGCACGTTGGTTGTATACACGTCTTGGGACTGAAGATGCAGCAAATGAGATGAATGCAGTCAGCAACCCATAGCTTGACTGCTTGCATCAGGGTCAGCGAACCAGAGCTGACCAAGACCCTACTCCACCTCCACGTGGTGGTCCTGGAAACAGTCTGCAGCTGTGCAGGCTGGCTGAGCAAGTGTGGATCGAAATGGGAAGGCAAACCCGGTCCTAAAAAATGCCGTGCAGAAGTCGGATGTGTCGACCGAAAGGTGCAGATATCACAGCTACGTTGTAAACAGACACAACGCAACCACCGTCCTTTTCAGGGCGAACGAAGAAGAAGAAGAAGAATACATCCATCCCCGCTGGTCTTAACGTTTGATGCCACATTCCAGCAATCTTAGCCTTGATGATTCAACGATTGCAGTGTCATTCTCTAAATTATTTTAGACGATCATTAATTGCTCTCAGTATCTCTTCCTAATCCAGACCCAATGCACCTTCTATGGGTGCTCTTGAAGCTAGTCTGTCAGCTCTTTCATTGCCGAGTACTCCTGCATGTCCAGGACAGTAGATCCACACCAGTTCCTGAAGATTCAAAGCTTCTATGGAGGTTTCCCTTCATGCCGGAGCCATCCACTTTTGACCTTCCAAAGCATAGTTTGTGAGTCTGATGCAATAACTGCCCTTGTTTATGAAGTTTCAGCCAGCCACCTTAAGGCTGCAGGAGCTACCTCTACCTCGACGATTCTGCTTTAATCTAGCAGAGAAGTCCCATCCTGATTTCTCTCCATGGATTACAGACCCATCAGTGTACACAACTGCATCATCATCCCCAGCATGATCATTTATCAGCTGTTCAATTTCCAGCTCTGCCCTCCCATTGGCCCAAGTTCTGTACTCTCTGCCAAGACAGATGTTGACTTGCTGGTAGTTTGTCCAGTTCTCACATGACTTACTCCACTCTTCTCCCTTGAATATATTTTCAACTGTGGTCACCTGTCTAACAGTTGCCCCTGCCTGTGCCATCCATGACACACACTTTATTCATGCTCCTTTGATGTCAGTTATGTTTCCATGCAGGGGATGCTTTTTGTCTGTGGTTGCCCATAAAAGCTTTTTGCCTGGGCCATCACATATCTGCTTTCATTACAAAAGTCTGGTGCATTCGCAGTACTAAAATGTTCCCTTCCATCTGGTACTGGATATTTTTTAATTTCATTAAAACCTCTAAAACAATGTCTACTTAGTCAGTTGAAATGAAGCACTGTGGGCCATGTCCTCCATTTCGCCTGAATCGAAATCTACCCCACGACCAATTAAGTCAGCCGCGTCGTCAGGAGTTGGGTTTAGATTCATCATCTCTCATCTCAACCAGTAACCCATCATGGGTCGTAGGGGTGCCATGGTGGAAGCATCAGCAGACAGGGTCCTCCACTGCTCTCTATCCTCAGCAATGCAAATAAGTGTGGAAAAACCATGCCCTGCCCATTCTTTGATGTTATCAGCCCAGGATTTTCTTTGCCTTCCTCTTCTCCGTTTACCTTCGACTGTTCCCTGGAGGTTCGTTTTCGAAAGGGAGCCATGACGAGTTACATGCCCAAACCAGGCGAGCTTTCGACGTTTCACTACTGACAAAAGTGGTTCTTGGTGGCCTGCATAGGTGTTTATTTTCTCTCCAACATAGACATTTATTTGATCTTCACAGGAAAACTGATGCTACTTTTCCAGATCACATTCAGCCTTGTCATGGCAGCTGAGGCCATCTCAAGTCTTATCTTGATTTCTTTACTTGATCTTCCATCACTACATATAGTGGACCCCAGATATTTAAAGGTGTTAACTTCTTCTAACGTTTGCCCATTTAACGTAATGTTGGTTGGAACATGTTTCTTATGGCTATTCACCAATATCTTGCTTTTTTCTATATTAATTTCCATCCCATACGTTCGTTACTTTCATGCTAACCCTAACAAAAAAGCTCCAATCCTATAGAGTTTTTGGGTTACGCTTAGCATTCCTAAATCTAAACCCAACTCTAATTCCAACTTCTAACGACACGGCTGACTCAATTAGCTGCCAAAAAGATAACTATCTGGGCTAGATTTGTCGCATGTCATCTCATTTTCATCTGCAATCCTAACTCGCCATACACTGTTTCCACAAGCACATCCGATATTTCGTGCATGCACAAAGGTGCTGAGCATGTGTTGTCATCGCACTCACCTACAGAATTGATTTCGCCACAATTATCGTAGTCATCTACACATATGCCTACTACACTGCACCACATGTTTTATTTGTGGTTTCATCATCAACATAAACAAAGATGTTACCTAACATTAATCCTAACCCCACCCCTTTACCACCTTATTGATACATAATAAATTCGAGAAGGGAAAAAACCGCAAGACAACACTGTACGCAACAGTATAAATAATGAACAATAAACTTCCAGCTTGCCAATTATGAATCTGTAAGAGTAGATATCTGGGCTAAAGATGGTCACATGGCCCATGTGGCTTCGTTTCAACCTACTTAGTCATTTTTTTTTAAACCACTGAAATATAACAAATGACCAATATAATAACTGGCCAAACATGTAACGCAGGCCAATGTTAGTCAAGCCATAATCAGGTCAGGTCATGACCTGGTCCAGAAAACTGATCACAAGACATAAAGGCACATTGGAGTACCTAGACTTCTTCATCATTAAGGTTTTAGAGAACCAGAAAATATATAGGACATCTTGTGCAAGACATAGTATAAAATCAACAAATATTGACACCCAATGCAGTCTAGCAGAGAACTGTGGAGGCTGAGATACAAAGCATGAACCAGAGTTGGAGTACTGCACGAAGGATGGCCACCGATCAAGCAAAATGGGGACAGTTTCTTGCTGCCCTACAAGACGCCACTAACTGCTTTGTTAGTCAGGGGCTAAGGATCCAAGAAGAATACAGTCTAGATGTTAAGGAGTGAAACAGGGAAGACGGGCAGCACATTCACACAGTGTAGGCCTACCCATAATGGAAGATGTATCTTCTGTTTTAAATCTGGGGAGTCTTAAAACAAATCATTAACACTGGCTTCCTGCAGTAGCAACTAGCTGCAGTTGTAAGCATCCTTAAGGACATAAAAAGTGGGCATTCTGAGAATGGTAACCACAAGCATTTACTAGGTGTTCCGTATTATCATTCATACATTAGGCCTTCTTGCTTTCTGTGACCTTTATTCTTTATTAGCGGTCTAGGGGATATTATAGTAATGGCAGCAATGACTTTAGAACGGTGCAATCGTGGATCTTCTCCTGGTAGAAGGGAGCAAGCATTTGTGGCATCCTACTTCAGCCCTTCTTTTTTCCTAACAACTCTGAGTTTTCAGAAGTAACCACAACCTTGTCCTAACTGACCGAGCCGGACATTATCAATTCAATACAATAACTAGGCCTAGAGGAGACTCATGAGTCAAAATATCCTTACCTCAACTAAAGAATAATTTATGTCAACATCTGATTTAACAAATCCTCCACATCCAAGTACGCCGTCTGCTGATCCATATGAAAACAATGCACAAAATATTAAAATAGTGTAAACTGAAATAACGGTTACTGCTTTGACAGACGACATGACGCTGAACATAGGAGGAAACCATAACCGGATGTAGCCTTTGGCTGGAAAAGTGTAAAGTATGAATTCTTTTTTTTTCCGGCCGACAAACCCGATGTTTCGGCAGTCTTTTTTTCCCCCAAGTCTTTTCAATTTTTTTAACGCCGCTCTAGCTGACGCAGCCGGTCATGCTTTTCCACAGCTTCTGTCTCTAATGCTATTTAGCAGTTTAGTTTTTGAAATCTTGTCTTGCCTTGATTTGACTGAATCACAGACAGACTTGGCGACGTCTCTTAATTTGCTGTTGATACTCCAGGGCTTGTTGGGTGGAGTCGTCTTCTTCTTTGATCCGTAGCCGCCAACCGTCAAAGCAGTCAGTGGCCATTACGCCTGGTGGCGTCTCGTAGGGCAGCAACAAACTGACTCCACTTTGTTCGGTCGGCGGCCATCCTTCATACAGTGCCCCAACTCTGGTTCATTCTTTGCATCTCGGCCTCCACAGTTCTCCGCCAAGTTGTTTTTGGTCGGCCTCTCTTTCGCTTTCCTTCGGGGGTCCATAGCATAGCTGTTCTTGTAATGGTATCAGGGTCCCTTCTGAGGGCGTGGCCAGCCCAACTCCAGCGTCTGTCAGCTATGATGGTGTGCAAGTACTCCTGGTTACTCCGAATAAGAAATTCTTGGTTGCTGGTGGTATTCGGCCAAAAGATTCGGAGAATTTTCCTTAGGCAGATTGTGTGAAAGGAGGCCAGTTTCGACATTTCCTTCTCTGTTACTAATGGGTGGAGTGATTAGAACAAAATTTTATTCGTTGAAACATAACAGACACAAATCATAGAATGCTATATACGCGTCTCTGCATGCGCTTTGTCGTCTGCATTATTGTTGCTCATGTGTTGCACGCAAGTTTACATGATTAACAAATTATATATTTGCTCAGGGTTACCACGGCCAGCGGGCCTCTAATATTGGCAGCAATGTTGCTGCCTTAACTCCACCCAACAAGTCGCACGCAAGTCTTAATTCGAGGGGGCACTATCATTGTTGTTTGGTCTGCCGGCATTCTTGCATTATCAATGATTCTGAAGTAAGACCCGGTCTTGGAGTTAGTATTTTCTTTAATTTTTTTTAAAGAAGTACGGCGTCGGTTTAAAAAAAAATATTATTAATGATGAAAATATGTTTGTCAGAGGTTAAGAATGCTGAAAAGAGTTCGGGTTAAAGTTAACTGGTATTTATGCAAGAGAAATGGTCTACGTATTTGCGCCATTAGGGCACTATTGGGCGTTATTTGGGCGTCTGTCTGCGATTTTACCCACATTTTTAAATTGTACAGTATAAGTATATTCTAACTACATCACCTCATATCTCTTTCCCATCTATCTTTCCTGTTACCACAGCTGACTATACCAAGTCAGCTACCATTTTATAGTTGTGAGGTCTTCATATGGTCTTATAGCACTTCTGCGTGTCTTATCTGTTCATTTGTTAAATGATGCATGTGTCATTTTCCGAAGATCTTTCCGTAACATAACATTCCTTATGCTTGCATTCTTTTTGTTTTTCCAATTTGATGAGAAATATCCCGTTCAACTCTTATGGGTTATGTATGTAAATATATTTTTTCTCAATATGTTGCCAAATAATAATATATGTGAGCGTGGAAATTACCATACAGAGCAAACGCCTAACATTCTTTACAAAAAGTAACTCGATTAAAAACTAGTAAAAATACAGAACGAGAAAGAAATATCAACGCAAATTATCTATTAAAAAGAAAAAAAAATAATTGAATGGCATGGTACGAGTTCCAAAAGCGCAGATGATGATGCTCCCCGAATTTGTAGAACTGATTCAATACCGTTTTATTGGTTTATATACTTATATCCCCGTAAAATAGCAGGATGTGTTTTGCCGATATTAACTCATAGTATTAGGAGTCACATGACTTAATGCAATCAGAAAAAAGCGAGAAGCAAATAAAACCAATATTACTTTTTTTGGTCCACTCTTACCGTGAAGTAAAGCGGAGAGCTCAAATTTGTGTTCTTGAGCTAAATGTGTTGCACTGGCTGCTGTCAGCCCATGTGGTTGCAGGATTTCTCTAATGTCTACCCATCTGTCTTTCCTGTGCCCTGAAACCAGATCTTTTATTGTTGTAGAGGCATGGTGGCAATGCTCTTAGATCACCAGACCACTTAATTTTCTGTCTCTATTGCACCTAATTCAGGATGTAGTTCCTAACATTCGTCCAATGTCATCATTTCTCATTCTGTCTCTACTGGTAACATTCATGTTTATTCACATCTAATTTCCCTCTCCTGTGATTGGGTCAGGGATTAATATGAAACAAATATAAAGGTATGTTATCAGGCACTCGCAGGAAATAAAGAAATAGAACACCAGACAACAGAAAAACAACAGACATGATTGGCCCACCCAGGATTTGAACACTGGACCTTCCGTGCGACAACCCCGCCCAGCCATGCAAGCGAATCACACTATATATTCCGCTGTTTTTCTGTTGTCTGGTGTTCTATTTCTTTATTTCCTGCGAGTGCCTGATAACATACCTTTATATTTGTTTCATATTAATTTACTGTTTACAGGCCTCAGGTTTCCCTCCCTTATTTGATTGGGTCAGGGACCATGTTTGACGCTGATAGCAAAGAGTTAGTTAAGAGTATACCGTTTATCAGCTGTCGTTTAGTTTCCATACTATTATGTGGATGTTTGAGCATTGGAGACAGTTGTTAAGTCACTGCACTGGCTTTTTGATATCTTGTTTCAACTTCTTCATCAAGTCTTCCATTTTCTGTAAACATACTTCCTAGATATTTGAACTCTGGAACCAGTTTAATCCTGATGTTGTTGACATATATGTTAAGTTGGCCTGGCGATCTGCTAATCTTCATAGTTTCTGTCTTTGATATACTGATCTTCGTGTTGTATGTTACAGAAGTTGAATTTAGTTCATTTGTATGGTTTTGCAGTTTGTTTAATAAAACCATAAATTTGATGAAAATGGTTTTTTTTTATAAAAGGCACAAAAATCACCTTACATAAGAACTTTAATAGAAAGAGTTGTAGAAACGACAACAGGTCTATACTCGTTCTTTTGACAAGGTAAAACATCTGAAAATTATAAGAATATTTGACAGCTTAAACAGATATGGCAAAGAACTGAGAATATAAATGAGCTTGTGTAGACGATAAAGAATAGCCATTAGAACTGGCATCAAAACTGAAATGTTCCTGCAAAGAAAACAAGGTGTTGGGCAAGGATGTCACCTGCTTCATACAGTGAAATCATAAGACGCATAAAGAATATGTCAGGAATATCAGCCTGTGGATAAATCATAAACAAGATGCCACCAGAATGCATCATCAAAGTAAATGGGGAAGCTTTGAATCAAGCCAATGTTTTCAAATACCTACAAACACTAATACTTCTAGGTTGAAGATGAATGTCAGCATTGTTGTTTGTTTGTTTGTTTCAATCCCAGGGCGCGAGTTATTCACTCTTTTGCCCTTTAGGGGACGAGTTTACACTCGTTCATACCCTTGAGCCAGTTACCCGTTGTGCAGACTGCCTGGCGAGGCGGTGGCACAGCCACCGCCTCCCTCTGCACATGGTCCGTGTTGCCACACGGCCGGGAAGCCACCAATCGTGACACCAGGCGATGGTACCGCAACCCGCCGTGCATCCCCCACGGTAGCAGACGAGTAGTGGGTGTGTTTCGGGCTTTCTTTCAACCCCAGAAAGCATCCTAGACTCGAAACAGATTACACCAGGCCCACTTTGGCGTGTGTGTACTGCCCCGAGGTTTGATATCTCTCTACCCTGCAAAGGGGGTCATACCTCCAAAGACAGTAGTGTCTGGCAAAGAGGCCAGCCACCAGTGGGCTTTTTTGCAACCCCAGAGAACTTCTCTTCGGGTGGCGAGGGTGCAATGCCACGAGAAGAGTTGTTCTCTACCCTGCAAAGGGGGTTATATCTCCGAGACAAGACGTATCGAGGGGATGGCACAGCCAGTGCCGAGCCTCTACCACTGCTCAGCTGCATTACCATGAATAAACCAGCTCCGACCCACCTGAAATGGGAGGACCCGGGACCAAACAGTCTCGACAGAATACAGCTCTGTTCATCAATGGCGTAGCAGCGACCGAGCCTCTACCACATTCAAATGACGTTATCGGACACAGACCACTGCCTCTACTTTACTGGGAGGACCCGAAAGCCGGGACCACACACAGTCTTGAGAGGACAAAGATCGCTTGCAACGAGAATGTCAGCATTAAAGACAAGAATGGCCAAGCAAAAACATCCATCCTTAAAATGGGTGCTAATATGCAAAGGAAACTAAGTTACATACATCAGAAGGAAAAGTCTTCTTTTCAAGGAATACTGTCATGGGATGCTGTGAGATTACATGCTGTGAATCTTTGCTCTGTATGAAGCTTGATTGGTTGCTTGCAATGTTAAGTGAGCAAAAGCTGGGCTACAAAATGTTTGGAGTGTTCTTGCATGAAGTTTGCTTCTTTTTTTTTTTTTTTTTTTCTTAACCAGTGGCACTTGGGCTTTCAGCCCTTCGGCCCAATGACATATCATTGCGAGGCTGGGGAACCTGAGGACTTTCCTTCCAACCCGGTCAGGAGCTTCGCTCCTTCCCATCCACAGAGGGTTTATCACAGGAGCCGTTCAGGCTATTCAGTCAAATTTCCGGCCGTAAACATTTCTTCAAACGCCGACGCCCGGGTTTGAACCATGAACACCTGGTCGCCAGTACAACGCCGAAGCCATTACACCAGCGCGGCTCCCAAGTTTGCTTCTTTAAAGAGGGAAGTTCATAAACTTGCAAGAGATGTTTTGATGTGTTGTGTGGGAAGTAATTTTCAAGGGTCATGTGAGAAATGAAAGTGTCTGAATTGGCAGAGGCAGGTTTGCAATGCAAAATGCCAAGGAGGCTAGAGCAGTGATTATGGCCTTTAAAATCGTCATAGTGACACAGTGTGGGGACAGTACTTGCAGTGCTGAGTGTGAGGCATGCAGTGATATAATGGAATGTCAGTGTCAAGTCAAGCTTTATTTAACAATTATTAAATCGGCTTCAAAGATAGCAAGGTTTGTTACCCAGTGTATTATGAGAGCTGCTTGTGTTGATAATTAGGCGATGGTGTTTAGCAGAACTCCGCCAATGCCGGTCCCAAGCCCGGATGAAAAAGGAGGAGGGCGGCCTGCATGGAGGCCGTAAGGAGGCAGCCCCTCCACCATGCAAAGGCACAACAGGCCAATCACCTGTTTGCTTTAAATCATGATTACGCGAACTACAAGAGAGAAAACCGGACTGATTCTAAAGGCGACGAACTGGAACGGACTACGGACTACGACTTATGGAACTTGGAACACAAGAAGTATAAATGGGAAGGAAGAGGAGCTGGTGGAAGAGATGAGGAAAGCAAAACTAGAAATCCTGGCTATAACGGAAACGAAGAAAAAAGGACAAG
Source organism: Oreohelix idahoensis (assembly GCA_024509875.1). NCBI lineage: Eukaryota > Metazoa > Mollusca > Gastropoda > Stylommatophora > Oreohelicidae > Oreohelix > Oreohelix idahoensis. Next base: position 12,216 of record JAMPIV010021081.1, read on the forward strand.
GAGTCATGGATCTCGATGGCAACACGTTGCTCTACAGTGGTGTACCCATATCTGAAAGAGCTAAAGGGGGCGTGGGTTGCATTGTGGCCCCAAAATCAAAAAGATAGTATCAAGGGATGGAACTTTGTCTCGGAGCGCATTATGGTTGTAAAACTAAAAGAAGGAGAAACCATAGTCAACCTGTCATAGTGTATGGGCCAAATGAGGATGAGAGAGCAGAGGTCAAGGAGGAATTCTTCGAGCTGCTTCAAAGGACAGTGGATGACTGCCTAGATGAAGTTATTATGCTCGGAGATTTTAATGCCAGAGTTGGAAATGACCATGCTAGATGGGGTGGAGTTATCGGAAGATATGGAGAAGATACTCTCAATGACAATGGAAAGCGACTCCTTAGATTCTGCAGTGAGCAGAATCTGATCATTACAAACACAAAGTTCCCCCATAAGCGCATACATGCATACACTAGATGTGAACCAACCAAGAATGAGAAGTCAGTGATCGACTATGCCATTGTTCGGAGAAGCTCATTCAGATATGTCCGAGATGCAAGAGTCTGGAGGGGGCCAGAGATTGGAAGTGATCACTACCTGCTAACAATCAAACGAACAACTGAAAGAGTTGCTCAGCCTAGGAACTGCCCAACATCACGCAAGAAACAAAGTAAACGAACAGGAGAAATGAGCATTAGGACCTACAAGCTGAGAGAGCCAGAAATTAAGACCAGATATCAGGGGCTTATTGCTACAGCAGTGAGCAATACAGAAGAACGACCTGATGACTTGGAAACCCTCTGGAATAAATTCAAGGATATCATAAAGACAGCTGCTGCAGAAGCATGCGGTGAAGTCCGACTTGGGAACCAGAGAAAGAGGACACCTTGGTGGACAGAGGAAGTCAAAGAGAAAATAAGAGAGAAGAAAATGGCATGGAAACAATACTTAGGAGCTAAAAACACAACAGGACAAATGGAAAAATATAGAGAATATGTGACACTCAGAACAGAAGCAAAGAACAAAGTGCTAGCAGCAAAACAGAAGTCCTGGGAAGAATTTGGAGAAAAGCTAGAAAAAGATGCACAAGAAAACCAGAAATTGTTCTATAAGACCCTAAAGAACATGAGGAAAGAAAAACAATGCCCTCTCAAATTTATAAAGGACAAGCAAGGCAAATTGCTTACTGCCCCGAAGGAAGTAATGGAAAGATGGAAAGAATATTTCTCAGAACTCCTGGATGGTGAGCATGTGAAGCATCAGAAATGATAACCACTGACACAGAAGAGGAAACCAATGATGGTGAAGATGACATAAAGATGGAAGAACTGAGGGCAGCACTAGAGAAAATCAAGATGGGCAAAGCAGCAGGGCATGATGGTATAACACCAGAAATGGTTAAGTACATGGGAGCATCAGGCGACCTATTACTCTTAAAGGTCCTACAGGCAGCATGGTGCAACAAGACCATACCAAAGGATTGGGAGATTGCCATCATAACACCAATTTTCAAAAAGGGTGACAATCGACAGTGTGGAAACCATAGAGGCATATCCCTTCTCAGTGTCCCTGGTAAAATCTATTCTAGAATCCTAGAGCAGAGACTCCGACGCCTAGCTGAGCCACAATTGGATGAGGTCCAGTGCGGATTCCGAGCAAACCGAAGTACTCAAGACCTAATCTTCACACTCAGACAGCTGAGTGAAAAGGCCCTTGAGTATAAGAGTGAGATCCATCTTTGTTTCATAGATCTGGAAAAGGCATTTGACAGGGTCCCCTGGAGCAAACTTTGGGACTGTTTGGCAAGGAAGAATATTCCAGCACCTCTGATTCATGCTATACAGAGCTTCTACAAGTCTTGCAGAAATTATGTGAGGACAGCAAACCATAAGTCAGAAGAGTTCAGGACCACCACTGGTGTAAGACAAGGTGATATCCTATCACCTTACCTCTTCATACTCCTTATGGACGATGTCATCAAGGCATGTAAGGAGAGAACAAGAAAGTATTCAGTGGGGTACTGGAAGATGAGACAGGTCTATATTTCGGAGCTGGCATTTGCTGATGATGTTGCCCTGATTGCTAAATCAGAGGCACATCTCCAATCCAACCTGCAAGTCTGGAAGGAAGAGCTGGAGAAGAGAGGGATGGTAATAAGCAGCTCTAAAACAAAATCCATGGTGATATCACGAGAAGAAAGAAAACATCAGATTAAGTTGGGAGAACAGGTCCTGGAGCAGGTCGACCACTTTAGATATCTCGGAGCTATTATAGACCGAAAGGGAGGCATCAAAGAAGAGTTGGCCACTCGAAAAGCAGCGGCTGGGAGACTTTTTTCAGGCCATAAATCGTGGATTCCTCAGCAAGAAAGAGGTTGGTAAGAAAACGAAGATGGCTGTATACCGCTCCACCTATGTCCCAGTCTTGACATATGGATGCGAGTCGTGGGCAATGACTACAACCCACAAAAGCCAGATCCAAACCTCAGAAATGAGGTATCTGAGGAAAGTGGTTGAAGTAACAAGAAGAGACATGGTCCGCAACCAGACGATCCGTCAAGGCCTAAAATCCCATCCGCTGCAGACCCAAATAGAACAGTCCCAACTAAGATGGTTTGGCCATGTCTGCAGAATGGGAGAAGATCGGCTACCACGACAAGCATGGGAAACAAAGAGCCAGGGATCCAGACCTCCAGGACGACCCAGAGTCCGCTGGGAGGACAACATTAGACAATCTTTGAAGGACCGAGGACTAGAATGGAACCAGGCCAGGAAGAAGACAGCTGATAGAATGGTCTGGCGCTCTCTCTTCCAAACCTCTACACCTCACGGTAGAAGGGGAACGACTAAGTAAGTAAGTAAGTGTTTAGCTGACTTAAATAGGTAACTGATGTCATTTGTAGAATTGTGTTAGTCTTGTGTTAGTCTCGTTCTTCTTCTTGCAATCGCATCTTTGATGATTACACTGTCAGATGAGTTCTCATGATGAATTCAACCGTTGTCCGAAGTTCCTCTTTAGCTCCATATAGCTTTGAGTTTAGTGTTGAGTCATTGGGCCAATATATCTTTCTTAACTGGTCATACAGAGGACAATCCTGTAGAACATGCTCAGCAGTTTGTTCGTTTAATCCACATGTGCACAGTGGTGAAGCAGACAATCGTAGCTTGTGCATGTGTTTATTCAGTTTGTTATGCCCTGTCCTGAGGCGAAAAATGGTGATCTGTTCCTGCCGGTCAAAATGGTTGATCTGTTCTTCTGCCGGTCAAGAGTGTGGATAGCTTTAATTACGATATGAAAAATTTGTTAATGTCTCACAGCATTACCTTCTTCAGCCTCATATATTTAATCCTGGGGATACCGCGTGCTTAAATGGCAGTGGCACATGACTAGCCAGATCATTTCCTAGCTCTAAAATTCTTTTTTTCCCCTCCATCTCCTAAAAATCTACCTAATTGTCCCCTGTGATTTACTGGTAGATCGAGATCGACTGGTTGCCAACTAGAGGGGTAACATGTTTGAAATCATACTGTACTACCGGTGACATGGAGACTGAAATCACTGCATTCATATAGATATGTTATTTCTACATTTTGGCATTGTGTCGTGGTTTGATGTGGTTGTTGCTGGTTCTACAGACGTGCTAGTGTATATGATATTTCGTTATAACCTACACTGATGGTCTCAGTGTTTTGCGAAGGGCGTTTTTCTTTATTTGACATGCTTGGGGCTAGTAGCAGTAGACAGCCCTTGACAAATACACTGTGACATCAAGAAAGATTGATAGAAAATAAGAGATTCAGGGTGAAAAAGAGGGGGATATTACTGGGTAATTTAACATCAAGGCTTGGCAAGAAGTCAAACTGATAAACAGCACCAGAGAGAGGAAGATGTAGAAAAAAAAACATGATCACCAGATTTGATGGTGATGGCACTTAAAGAAACAATGAGATGCTATGCAGTGTCATGAACTGAACTTCATCATCATCATCAGTTGCCATCTCCACAACGAAGGTTGGCTGTAATGGATCTCCAACGTCTTCTGTCTCTTGTCTTGATGGTGCACTCTGATACTCTTTCCTGTCCATCTCTTGATGTTGTCTTCCCACTTATAGCGCTGTCTTCCCCTTGCACGTTTGCCTTCAACTCTCCCTTCTGTTATGGTCTTCTGCAAGGTGTTATGCCTTTTTATGTGGCCAAAGTATTTTAGCTGTCGAACTTTGACCTCCCTCATTAGTTCTCTTTTCATACCTAGATTTTCTAGGACCTCCTTATTTGTTTTCATCTCTTTCCATGAGATACGCCCCATTCTTCTATATATCCACATTTCAAGAGCCTCAATTCTTTCTTCCAACTGCTTATTCATCGTCCATGTTTCTGCGCCATACAGAAATGCAGAATATATATAACACTTTATGATTCTCAGTTTTAATTTGTGAGATAACTGTTTGGATGTCAGTATATGTTTCATGTTGTTGAATGTAGCTTTGGCCATTCCTATTATCTTCTTGATTTCTGTTTCACATCTGCCATCTTCTGTTATTATATGACCGAGATATACGTAGCTCTTGACTTGTTCCAGGATTTCCCCATTTACGCTTATTTTTAATGTGAACTTACAAGTTGTCAAATGAAATAGCAGAAATGCAAAGAAACTGGTGACACAGAGAAGAAAAAGAAGCAACACTTACTATGCTAAAAATGCTTCATGAAACGAGGTTATTAAAGTAATGTACTTAGACAGTCTGTCCTGGTTAATGATAATTGGATATGCTATGGGCACCAGTTTTCTAATAAACAATAAAAAAAAAACCATGAACTTACCAACACTTTTCTATGTTCACACTTAGCAAATCTATAACAAACACCAGTTACATCAGCAAAGACCATTAAAGTGCTTAGAGCCATACCCAGTCAAACCACAGAATAACACAAGAGAATATGTAAGTAATTGGAATAACAAGTGACACAAAACTGGTTTGAACAGCCTTTATTCTGAAAATTATGGGAGATACTGAATTTTGTGACTAAAATTTTACATAAAAAATGAAAAGATGCACCTGTTTCCTTCCTTTTGTTCTCTTATTTACAAATTGTTTGTCTTGAAGATTTCTTTGTTGTTGGCCAACTTGTTGGTGGTAACAATTCCTAATAACTGTGTTTTATATTTTCATAACGCATTTTACACCTTTCATAGAGGTTTTTTCTTAAGCTATCCTCTCCATTTTGAGTTTCAATAAACTCATTTGCAACATGACTCGATAAAACAAGTAGCATCTCAGCATTATGAGATACACTTATTTGCTGGTATCACATTAAAAATATGTCAAAACTTTTGTTTGGTGAAATTATTATTCATATTCTTCTTCTTCTTCCGTCCTTAGCCACCGACCGTCAAAGCAGTCAGTGGCCATTACGCCTAGTGGCGTCTTAGGGCAACAGCAGATAGGTTTTCTTTGCCATTGTTTCCCATCACGCCTATTGGCGTCTTTAGGGCAATGGCAAATCAATCCATTTGCTGTTGTTTCCGTAATCGAAGTGACTGGCAAACAGGTGATCAGCCCGTTGGTATTATTCATATTAGAAGAAGGCAAAACATTTTCTGTGTACCTTATGTGAAGAAAGCTGAAATATATACATTGGTGATAAGAGGACAAATTAATGGGAAAACATACTGAGGACGACAAAAGGAGAAGATACTAGACAGCTTGACATCATGGCATGGAAGGAAGCCAACAGCAGAACTGATAAACAGAACAGTTGTGGAGGGACATGACCACCCATGCCACCTGGCATGGCGAATATAAAAGATATTAAAAGCAACAGAAGAAAAATCTGGTAAAAAGTGAACATGTGTGCAGTATATTTAACTTGTCAAATTCTGAGGAACATTGGGTTTAACATTCAGCATCATTCCCATGTTTCTGAATAGGTCAGTGCTTTCAGATGTGTCTAAAGTTCAGACGTATTCAAAATCATTTCAAACACATACCGTCTGAAGTGAATAAAGTTCCGATATGATTAAAGGTCACTTCTGACACATACATACCATATAAAGTGTCTACAATTTAGATGTATTAAGATCATTTCTAACACATTTAACCCACACCATCTCAAGTGTCTAAAGTTTAAGTGTATCTGAGATAATTTCTAACATATATAACTTATATCATATGAAGTGCCTAAAATTTAGATGTATTTAAGATCATTTCTAACACATATAACTCATACCATCTGAAAAGTTTGAAGTCTGCATGTATTTTAAGTTCATTTCTGACATATATAACCTACACCAACTGAAACTGAGGATCTGACTTTTCACACAACATCTAAAAATCAGTCATTTAACCCTTTCCAGTCCAATTCGCCCAAAAGCGCCGATATTTTATCTTTTATCGTACCAGCCAATTCGCCTAAAAGCGCCCGGCAACAGGTTGCTCATTTCATTGCTAAGCAACAACGGAAGTCTCGTGTGTACAAGATTTTGCGTGTTTCCGGTTGATAGAGGCTGTTTCGAAGTTTGTTTTAATATCAGTCACATTTTTATAAGTTGAGTGGTTGATTTTTTGTGACTTTTTAAAAATTACACACTGTAAAAATGGTACTTCAAGCCATGGAAGAAATTTTCAATGAACTTTGAAGGATTAGATCTACGTTTCTGTGTTATTCTGATAGTGCTCCCGGGGCCTAAACATAATTTGTCTGATGAGCAGCAGCATATTATTTGTTCCTTCTTATTTAGTTTTCTTGTGAAGATCAAATTATACAAATCACTTGTATTATCTATTCTCTTGTATGGGTGTGAGGGCTGGACACTCACTGCAGATACGGAGCGAAGGATTCAGGCTTTCGAGTATAAATGTTATAGAAGAATTTTGTGCATCTGCTATAAAGAGCACAAAACAAATGTCTATGTTAGAGAGAAGATAAACACCTATGCAGGCCACCAAGAACCACTTTTGTCAGTAGTGAAACGTTGAAAGCTTGCCTGGTTTGGGCATGTAACTCGTCATGACTCCCTTTCGAAAACGATCCTCCAGGGAACAGTCGAAGGTAAACGGAGAAGGGAAAGGCAAAGAAAATCCTGGGCTGATAACATCAAAGAATGGGCAGGACACGGTTTTTCCACACTTGTACGCATTGCTGAGGATAGAGAGCAGTGGAGGACCCTGTCTGCTGATGCTTCCACCATGGCACCCCTATGACCCATGATGGGTTACGGGTTGAGATGATGATTTATACCAGATGATGGACTTATGAATAAACCAATAGAGCTGAAAAGGGTTGGTTACGTTGTTTCAGTGTGAGCGTAATTAAAACCAACATCCAACAAGCATGAACCGTCAAACTCATGAGCAGAAAAAAAAACAACGTCATGTTCAATGCTGTAAGAATTAAGGAAACACGGACACTTGCAGAGTTCTAGAGACAGTTTATGGTTGTAAATTTTGTTCTCAACGTTAGTCTAATTTGTTTGATATTCACAGTTTCAAGAAAAACTGTTAATAATGTATATAAAAGCTTTCCAGCGCAAGACTATCATAAAGTTAAAGCAATTTTTTGGTTTTGAAATTTTTTTAAACTGTGAAAAACATTTAAATGTGACATTAAAATATACGGGTATTAAAGTACGTCCATTTTACTGTACAAACAAACGTGTTTTTGTGTTATTTGAACTAATATTAGTGTAAGTCACGGCGCTATTTCGCAGTGACGAAATATGAGACTGGCGACATTGTGTTTTGGCAACATTGATATAATTTTACCGGCGAGGTCAGGTGACAAGGCGGAAGCTGGAAGAAAAGTAGGTGTGAAAGAGTCAGCGAGATTCTACCCATTGGTCCGAGTGGACATATTTATCTCTTCCCTTTCACCAGCAAGTTGCTGTGCTGTTCAGAGTATGGATTACTAGTGAGAGATTGCCATAGTCGGTCCTGTTGGATATTTATGTGTAATTCTGAATTAGTGTAGTGTCCAGTGGATATTATCTTAAGGCCGCAGATTATAAGTTGTCAATGTTCTGATTAGTTTCGTTGTCATAGATTTTGAGCGTCATAGTGAGCGATATTCAGTACAGTGTTTGCACAGTGCAGTCATACTGTTATGTATGAGACTTTTAGTTAAATTATTTGAGGCAAGTTTCTCTAGCATTAATAAAGTATTTCATACGTTGGTTGGCCCTGTGAGGCTTGATTGTGTGTGCAAAGTTATTAAAGGGAAGTACCTGCAGAAGGTGTTAAGTTTCTTGTGTCAGCCATTGTGTTGTGGTCATGCTCCTAGGGAGCGAGCCTATAATTATTAGTACTGTTGTTAATTATAAATCCACAGCATATCTTGGTTCTGACAGTTAATTTAAATAATTTTTTAAATATAAGAAATATTTAAGAAAAAGAGTTTATAATGTCCCTTCGCTTGGTCGTTGGGGGGTTGAAATATTAGCAGGGCTGTGGACTGTAAAGGGTTAAACCACATAAAAAGGTTTGGATTTTTCTATACAACAAATATGCTGACATGCTTCAGATTTTATGGGGTCATGTTTGGCTTAGTGCCAATGTGATCATCTAGTACAATTAACAAACAGAACATGTTTTAATTAAATTAAACAAATTTTCAACACAGACCCCTTTCGAGACATGAAAATATTTAGGAACAAAATAAAATAATTGCCAATCTTCATTCTGCTTTCAGATGAAAAAAACCATTTGACACTCTTTCTTGATAACTGTATAATTCCCCCCTTCCCCCTAATTCATTCAGGCAAAGAAAACAATCCTCAATATTTTTAATTTCTGCCATGACGGTCTTTGGACCTGGACCTCCGGCGGTCCCTGCCACGGTCTTTACTCCGATCAATTCGATCTCTCCCACGATCATTGCGGTCAGTCTTCCCATTCTTTCTACTTCCATTGCGATCATCTTTTTCCTTGCTACCTCTGGAATCCCTGTCTTTGTGGTTGTTGGTAGTTGGAGGTGATCTTGACCTGGACCTAAGAAATAATAGCAGAAAAAGTTATTGAAAACATGAAAGATCTTCCCATCTTCTATCTTTTTTCAGTCTTTCATGTTAACTAGGGCTACTGAGAGTCGCTCTTTCCTAGTGTTAAGGATTGTTGCATGGTCTGCGAGCATTTTAGTTTGAACTTGATTCGGATGGTCGCACTATGTAACACCTCTACTGGATAAAATGATATGGTTGGCATGTGGCATTGTATGACACGTTAGGCTAGCAACAGTAGTCTTGTGTGTAGTCTTCGGGCATAGAACAGTGTTTATAAGTATGTGGTATTAACCACTTAATAAATATATCTAACTGTGAAGATAATGCCGATAAAGCATTAAAGTAATAATGTGCAAGGACCATTGAGTCCGAAGTTATATAAGTCAGTATTATTAACCGCAATAATTATTAGAAACGAAAGTCGTGAAATATGACTGCAGATATAATGTGTAACGGCTGATAGAGCACGGCTATGAATGCTAAAATTGAATTAATATTATAGACAGAGTTCTCGATGTGTGGATCACTATTAGCAGAAATATTAATTCTGCATAAATATAATAATGGTGCCAAATGCTTGGTAAATAGATTTGGTCAAAGACATGAACGATATGTAAAACAGTTGCCTGACAGACGTAAGTTGGATAAGATATTCTTCTTCTTTTGTTCGCTTGAAATATATTGTCTATATCTGCAATGTTGTTTCTTGTATAAACTTCACTGTCTTTTCTAGTTCATACAGAGTTCCGTATAGTTATGCTTCCAGTGTTGTTTCTCTGGGCCAGTGGGTTTGCCTCAATATATCATATTCGGGGCAATCTTGAAGTATGTGCTCCGCAGTCTGGGGTGCCTGTCCACATGTACACATGGCTGAATTGCCAATCTTGAATTTTGTATACATGTGGCTGCGGAGTCGGTTGTGTCCTGTTCTGAGGCGCAGAATGACAATTTGTTCTGATCTGTTCATAGCTTGGTAGTCATCCTGCGTTGGTGTTGGTGGCTTTGATTGATTTGATCATCTTTTTCTTCTGAAGGTACGCAACTGGTACATCCGGTTGCTCGTCTGCTGCACCTTCTTTAGCCAGTTGGTCCGCTCTCTTGTTTCCTGGTATTCCACAATGAGACGGTATCCACTGCATGGCGACCCTGCGCTGGTTGCACAGTTCAGAAAGTAGGGCTTGTATACATGGCAATTTTCTGGACTGAAGTGCTTGGAGTGCTAATCTTGCAGGATAAGATATAAACTCTAAACTGTGATAGCAAGGGTCTTTGATGTAAAATGTATTATTGTCGAGAATACATTATGAACGATGAATGATCATTAAAATGTTTAGTCGTCAGAACGAGACTTGTTCACTGAAGTCTTCTGCAAGTTTCAGTTATGTTAGATGACTATTGACCGTTAACCTTCAAGGTTGGTTCAAGAATACAACACTCTGTCAAGTCACTAATAATTCAAAGAATAAAACACGGACAGTCAAATAAATATATAAAGTTTAATGAAAGAAACGCTGATATTCAACTATAAAGATAACAAAGATGAATCCCATGTTGCAGCAGAAAGATACTCCGTGATAGACAGATCAGATGAATTTAATAACGCATACAGTGAAACATAATATTAGCCCAACAATCTAAGACGAAAGTCTGCAACACCCAGCCAATAGCAAGTTGGAATTTGCATGTGTTATGTTGCTGCCGAGTGATACTGTGTAGAGTGTTTGTGATTGTAGGGGACACCGGAAGTAGCTTTCTTCTTTCTGTGGAGAGTCCTGGGCAAAAAAGCACCACATGCTGAATTGTCTCATATGGATGGGTACAAGTGCGGCAGTAAGGCTCATGTGAGGGGTTTAGTTTGTTTAAGTGTTTGTTGAGTCTAGTGTGTTCCGTTCTTAGTTGGAAGATTGTGCCCTGCTCCACACGTCATAAGTTGTTGATGTTGTCATTTTTGTTGGGATGAGCCATTTCTTTATACATGGCACATTCAGTAGAGCCTTTTACACATCCGTTTAGCCATTCCTCTTTTTAATTGTTTTGGAGAGCTCGACCACTTTAAATACCTCAGAGCTATTATAGACCGAAAGGGAGGCATCAAAGATGAGTTGGCCACTCAAAAAGCAGCAACTGGGAGACTTTTTCAGGCCATAAATCGAGGATTCCTCAGCAAGAGAGAGGTTGGTAAGAAAACGAAGATGGCCGTATACCGCTCCACCTATGTCCCAGTCTTGACATATGGATGCGAGTCATGGGCAATGACTACAACCCATAAAAGCGAGATCCAAACCTCAGAAATGAGGAATCTGAGGAAGGTGGTTGAAGTAACAAGAAGAGACATGGTCGGCAACCAGACGATACGTCAAGGCCTAAAATCCCACCCCTGCAGACCCAAGTAGAACAGTCCCAACTAATATGGTTTGGCCATGTCTGCAGAATGGGAGAAGATCGGCTACCAAGACAAGCATGGGAAACGTTGATCTTGGACCAGTGAAGATTATGATTTCTGAGGGCTTATAGATTTCTTTCAGTCTTTACACAGAATGGGACCACTAAGGCAGTAAATTCCTAGCAGAAAGCCTGCATTACAGAACTTGTATGCTCTTGCTGTAGTGGTTCTGCGGTAATTTGTTTTAAATAATGATCCTGCATAAATGGTCAGATTCTCTCCTTTTCTTCACAGAAACCACCAGAGAAACATGTGGGGTGCAGAAAACATCATTTCTATAATTAAATGTTGACTGGACTGATATGAAACAAACTTTTAAAATGAAAGGAGCAGAGATAGGCAGAAAGACATTATCATCATCTAGTACCATGCCAGCTGGCAAACAGTGACAAGAAAAAAAAACAAAGGGACATTCAGGTTTGGTTTGGAGGACTATCTTCATTGCATACAGACAACTCCATCACTGCTCCGAGCTCCTCACTTAGATCACACAAGGAGGGTCTCAGCACAGTGCACAAACCCCATAGCATCAGCAAGGATCCCAATGTGTGTATACAGAAATCACACATTCTATAAATATTTTTGTGGTCGGTAGGTTTCCTAGTTTTTTTTTTTAATTTTGCCAGGGCAGTGGCCATATGGCCTACCCTTTACGATTTCCAACTGCTGAAGGAGGAGTATGACATCATTAGGAACCACTGATTCTGAAAAATTGTCCATCAATTATATTCACTGTACTAGGAGCGAAACCAGCACCTTTAGAATTAGAGGTGTAACGCCATACCTCTTAACCACTCCGACCCCCTATTTGAAGATTTAAACAGATGAGTGACAATTTTCTTGACATATCACTTCAAACGATTCTACCTTTATTAAATCAATGTCAAATGTAAGTATAAATTGAATAATAAACCATACAATAAAGTTCAAAATAGCCCCATAGCAAATACTACCATAGGGTAGTGAAATGTTAGAGACTTCACTATACTAAGTCTAGTTTTTTGGGGATTGGCGGAGGGGGGGCGCGTACCCTTCTTTGCTGCCTTTGCTTGCCCTAACTCCAGAATAGAGTCAGGTACCCATTTACAGCTGGGTAGACTGGAGCATGACGCTACCAGGTTTCAATCTCGGACCCCAGTAACTCTGTCACAAGAAGAAAGTGCTCTAACAAGTTTGTCAGTTGGATGCTCATACCATATAATAAACAGACCAATTCAGCAATCTTACTTCAGATGCTCAAACCATATAATAAACAGACCAATTCAGCAATCTTACTTCGGATACTCAAACCATATAATAAACAGACCAATTCAGCAATCTTACTTCGGATACTCAAATCATATAATAAACAGACCAATTCAGCAATCTTACTTCGGATGCTCAAACCATATAATAAACAGACCAATTCAGCAATCTTACTTCGGATGCTCAAACCATATAATAAACAGACCAATTCAGCAATCTTACTTCAGATGCTCAAACCATATAATAAACAGACCAATTCAGCAATCTTACTTCGGATGCTCAAACCATATAATAAACAGACCAATTCAGCAATCTTACTTCAGATGCTCAAACCATATAATAAACAGAAGAATTCAGCAATCTTACTTCGGCTGCTCAAACCATATAATAAACAGACCAATTCAGCATTCTTACTGTATGAAAGAAATTAATAGATGATTGACAGCACAGACAGCTGATCCTCTTTGCTAAGTCAGTGGTCTATGTTCTACATTTAAAAAAATATAACACACAAACCTTCTGCCTTTTTTGTGGCTGCCGCGGCCATACAGTTGTCTTTTTAGCTCACGAGAAATTGGTTTTAAATGCATGAAGTTACAAAACCCCCCACGTGTGCATTCTCTGTGGGGAAAAACAATAATTACTAATTATTTGTTAATATCTTTCTCAGCATTCTCTCATCCCACCCACACCACACCAAAAGAGAAAAAAAGCAATCCTTACACATTGTATAGTACACAAACATCAAACAGTTACTATACTCCCTATATATCACAGTTTACTTTGTCAAAAAAAAATAAAATCACACCCAAAAAAAACAGCTCAATTTATGAATTACACACTTTTGAATGATTTATACATTTGTTACGAATTATGACATTCCAAAATACGTATTCAAAATGGTGGTTTTACATTTTCATATTATTTGTCCCTGAAATCTGACCCAAAGAAACAAAAGAGTTGCTACAGGCCAGGCAAGAGAACTACACTGTGGTGCACGGCAAGGGTTAAAGTGCTGAAAAACAGTTTCCATGTGATTTTCAGTATTAGACATTACAAAAAAAATGGCTGCTTTGGAAATTCCACTCAGGATTAATACAAACACCAGAAGTAACATGAACTCTTCCAAAAAACATGATACTTTCAGGGTATTACATTTTTCAGCTTCACAATGTGATCACCAAAAGTTTAAAAAAAAAAAATAATAAATAAAATAATGAAAGATGACATAAATATATGACATTATTTCTATCCTCATCCCCATATGCCTCTCTATATTCTGTTATGGTCTCTTTTCTTTTTGACAACAATAGTACTTGTTATTACACAACATTAGAATGATCAGAAATATCCTTTAGCACGCTGCAGGCGCATTATTGCGACAGAGGTACTCTATGTTCTGCCAGCTGCAGGCGCATTATTGCGACTTACGGACATCATCGGTTTCTAGCATTATTATTTGTGTACATGTGATTTCACCCCCGGATGTTAAGGTTGACTCTTATGTGGGAGAGATTTAACTTCCTGTTCTGATCTTTCATTGTTAAGAGTGTGTTAGCGTTAATTTTCTGTGCAATTTTCAAATCGAAATTAATCGGCATGGATCAAGCTGCCATTTTAGCGGAAATTTTCATGGATTCTGATTCCGATGACGAGGAGTTTCTTGGGTTTACTAGTGCTGATCTGGTCCGTGCTCAGAATATGGGTGATGGTGGTGATGGGGAAAACAATAGTGTGTCTAGTGTTGACGATAATTTTGATGAAGTGGATATTCGTAGGGCTTCTTCTGGTTACAACCACGACTGGCTCCCCAACTTTGACCAAGTTGTGGGACCTGTGGGCGTTGACGATGACATCTCTGAGGTAGATGTATTCTGTTTGTTCATCACAGATGATGTTGTGAACACATTAGTTACGGAAACTAGTCGTTACGCCAGTCAGGTTAGTGAAAAGAAAGGGCAAGATGCAGGTGCCTCATCCCGTGTGAAGTTGTGGACGAATGTCACAGCTGACGTGATGAGGGCGTTTCTTGCTTTGCTAATGTTGATGGGTGTAACGAAAAGATCGTCATTTGATTTGTATTGGTCAAATGACTCTGTCATAGAGATGCCAGGGTTCAGGAATGTGATGAGCAGGGACAGGTTTCTGGCTATCTTATCTTTTCTACACCTCGTGGACAATACTACTGCTGCCCCACGAGGGCACCCTGACCCCAGCAAAACTTTCAAAATCAAATCGTTGGTCGACACTCTTCTCCCTCTATGGCAAAACCATTATATACCATCGAAAGAGCTTAGTGTTGATGAAAGTATGATAGCTTTCAAAGGTAGGACCAGCCTTATGCAGTACATGCCTAACAAACCCTCTAAGTGGGGTATGAAAGCCTGGGGCCTAGCTGACTCCAAGACAGGCTACCTCTGGAATTGGCAGCTCTACCTTGGGAAGGAAGACAATGTGGACCCTACCAGAGGTGTTGCTCACCGCGTTGTCACCTCCCTTGTTGCTCCCCTGTATGGGCAGGGGCATGTTGTGTACATGGACAACTTTTTCTCTTCTCCTGCCCTGTTCACAGAGCTTGGGGATAATCAGACAGGAGCTTGCGGCACACTGCGGACGAACCGCCGAGGGGTCCCCCAAGAAGTCAAGTTGGCGAAACCCAAAGCTGGTGACCCTCCCATCACTAAAAGAGATGGCAACATCCTCTATGTGTCATGGTTTGACAAGAGGCCAGTGAATCTTATGACAACTGCACACGATGCGCAGACCTTCAGGAAGGAGGTCAGATCCAAACATCATGCTGGCAATGTGCGGATCGTGGACAAACCATGTGCTGTCTAAGCCTATTCCTGTCACATGGGAGGTATTAATCGTGTGGACAAACAGTTGACATACTACATGGTTCTGCACAGGAGCAGCAAATGGTGGAAGAAAATTTTCTTCTATCTATTGGAAGTTTGCTTTGTCAATTCGCTTGTCCTGTGGAGGGCCAAGCATCTGTGTCGTATCAAGGCGGAAACATTCTGTTTGCGGATTGCTCACGGGCTGCTTGATGGGTACCAGTCTAGGGTCTCACACCGCAGAGGAAGGGTATCCAACAATGCACCAGAGATTGGTTATGGGGGAACACTACATCACTACTAACCCTAAACGTCTGGCTAGCGGCAAGCCTTCCAGGCCAGACTGCATCGTGTTCCAGCAGGGACAACAAGCGCCACCAGACCCAGTTCATGTGCCGCAGGTGTCTGGTACCTCTCTGTCCATATCCCTGCTTTGAGCGTTACCACACCCTGCTCAATTTTAAGACAGAATGCACTGCAGTGTTGCACCAGGAGTGAGGTGAGTCTCTATGTTTGTTGGTTTTTTTTTTTTTTTCACCAGTCCTCTTCTCCTATCACATCAACAAAATTTATATCATCAGATTCATCATTCATTTATTTATAAACATTCAAAAAATTAGAGCAATTGACCAAAAAAGCAGAAAAACTATAGAATTTACAAGTCATCCACTATAAAAAAGGGGGTGTTGTGAAAAAGAATGCAGCTGCAAGGCAAATGTTCGGAATTTTAATGCAGCATGCAAAAGGTTCAACACAGTGGTTCAGCAACCATGGAGTGCCCAAAGAAAAACCGGGAGTGCTAAAGAAATGAAATTCACCATACATAGCTGTAGAAAAACTGGACTTTTTGGACAGTATATCACAATCTTGAACTGGATAAGAAAACTTTAATTCCATTAAGCGTATCTTAAGGTACCTTTCTTTTATAGATCACTTCTGCCATTACGCACAGCAGACCAACTCACAGGTAACCGTGAACTGGCAGGACAGGGTCAATAACTGATCATCAGACTATTATTCTTTCATGCTCTAGCAAATCTATACAGCAATACTTTCCACAGGCATCCTGAAACCATGTGTCGTTCCTTCTGCTGATAACTTTGGCTTTATTTTGGTCAGACAAAATGTTAATGTAGCTCCTCCCCTTAATCGCATTTATAAATAGTACATTTTTAAAGTTTCTTTTAACTCGGGTAAAAGAAAAAAAAAACTTTACTCTTTTATCATCTGACAACTTGCTCACATGACCAGCTTTCTAAATATACTGACCCCATCTCATACTGTCGACAACAAGCCTCCCTGAAGTCAGTCACAGGTGACAGCTCGCAGTGAACAGGTCTCTGATTGAACCAGCGATTGTTGAGTTCATTGACAGCTCTCTCTGCATCCTCCTCTTTGTGGAACTTAAAATAGACAATGAGAAAACATGGACTGTGGAGGTGCAGCTCATCTTTATTGACATATACCAGAGATATACTTAGGAACTGGCTACAATCAATTAAGACAAAATTATGTATTATATACAACTTACTGCTGCTCTTCACACTTAATTACATCCGTACTTGCAGCATCTGTACATAAGAATTTCACGTTTACATTTTATTTTTTGACAACGCAGGAGGAACAAATAGGATGTCACTGCCAGGAGTAATAAAGCCAGACTTGCCTTGAACTGTGGCTAGTAATGAGCTCCGCAGCTCTTGCCAGGAAAACCAAATGTTACACCAAAACATTCATGTTCTCTTGCAGAAGTGGTTTCTGTAACAATTCATTTTATATGTTGAGGTTACCAGCCCCTATATACAACCCCATACAAGCCATCTCTTAAGATATGCACGAGAAAGCAGTACTATTAACTGTCTCCTCACAGACCTTCGGGATCTTGAAGGGACATAATACACTTACCCTAACATAAACATTGCCAACAAGATGGTCTCCCATGTTGTCACAAACATTCATTTCCTCTATTTCTCCATACTGAAACAACAAAATACAGATGTTTACCATCGTAATAAAATGACACATATATACATCACATAAATATAATAAATGAGCACATGTCACATATCTTCATGACTGTTCATCATCATCATCATCATCTTTCTATGTGTGTTCTGTACAAAGTATAAAAGCACCAATATGGCTGGTCCTCATGCTGGAAGCCTCCTATAAGCATTCACTTGCTCTAGCAGCTGTGGCAATTTGTTTTACATAATGAGGTTATCAGCTCCAAGCAAAAACAAACAAAAAAAACCAATGTCTCTTAAGAGTTCCCTGGGTACTACACTGAGACTTTATTAGTCACTAAGAATTATCCTCTCTCAACCTTCTCTGTTATTATAAACATCTCATTAGATCTCGTCTCCTCAGTTTAATCCTGATATTTCACAATTGGTTAGAAAATGGTAACAACATACATGTGCTTCTTCTTCTTCTTCTTGCGATCGCATCTTTGATGTTTACACCGTCAGACGAGTTCTCATGATGAATTCGACTGTTGTTTGAAGTTCCTCTTTAGCTCCATATAGCTTTGAGTTTAGTGTGGAGTCATTGGGCCAGTATATCTTTCTTAACTGGTCATGCAGAGGACAATCCTGTAGAACATGCTCAGCAGTTTGTTCGTTTAAATACATGTGCTAAGTCATTAAGTGCACATTACTTTACTTCCTCACCTTTTCCCCTCATTATGGAGCATGTACACCCCCCCCCCCCCCCCCCCCTCTCTCATAGCAGCAGCCTCAATGCAGGAAGCCTTTGCTGAAGCACTGATGTGCTGCTGCAGTGAAGACTTCTGCAGCTATTTGTTTTACATTGTGGGGTTGCCCCATGTTATCTCCTCTTACAACACGTCTGGTAGAAGAAGTGTGTCTATTCTTTGTCTTGTCAAAAACTGCTAGGAACCACAATTACTACTTTACATCTTTAAAAAAATAAGAACACACACATTCTGCAAGAAAGGCTGTCTCACATTAATGGTAAGAAAATTCATCATTAAATCTTGATTTCTCCCCTCTTAGTCTGGCACCTTCTATTATATATTTCATAACTGGGTGGCAGCACGGAACAGAAGGATTCAAATGCTACAAGGTCAACAACATGGAACTGATGACATGAACCAGACAAGTACCAGTGGAACAAGAAATAAGACAAAGACATTGACGATGGATTGGACACACATTGAGGAAACCAGTTGGTAACATTTACCAGACAGTAATTGTTCTGTAATCCTCTAGTAAAAGAAGTACAGGCAGAACAAAGAATACACGGAGAAGAGAACTGGGACAGAAATAAAAATGATGAGGAAAGACCTTGAGCAGTCGGCACATGATGGGAGGACATGGCATTGTTTACTGGAATGCCAATGCTCCCTGGGAAGCTAAAGGAACTGACTCAATGATTTTTAAGTACAGCAGTTTCTACTTAACATTTTTTTCTTCTTCTACAACATAAAATGGCTATTCATTCATTTCCCTTGTCACTCCCTATGCTGCGACCGGTCCACTTACAAGAAACCTACGTCAAAGCACTGATGTGCTTTTACAACAGTGGTTTCTGTAATATCTGTTCTACATGATGAAGTTGCCACCCCTATAAACAGCCTCATAGTAACAGTCCTTTTTTCCCGGTCTCCTTAGTGATCCCAGAAATTATGCAAAGGAAAAAGGGAAATAAGTGAATGAATGAAAGATACAGTCTCTGTATTAAATGCACCTGTATTAAATACATACACGGGACCCAAAGATGCAGCAATAGAGAATGCAGTCAGCGACCCATAGCTGACCAAGACCCTACTCCACCTCCACGTGGTGGTCCTGGAAACAGGCTGCATCACTGCAGTCTGGCTGAGAGAGTAGGGATCGAAGAGGGAAGGCATACCCGGTCCTAAAAAATGCCATGCTAAAGTCGGATGTGTTGGCCGAAAGGCACAGATATCGCAGCTCCGGTGTAAACAGACACAACGCAACCAACGTCCTTTTCAGGACGACCGAGGAAAAAGAAATACATACACTGACACACTTAACAATCAAATCATTGTCCCGGGTTCCTTTAGGTATCACACTTGTGATCAAACTTCCACTCTTTTGGTATCTGTCACTTCATCTTCCCCTCTCAGTTATGACAATGTCTCTTCTTTGTGTACACGACCATCGTGACCCCCCCCCCCCCCCACTTTTTCTTCACAGGGTCCTTTGTCAGTGCTTGAATAGCTAGCTTGATGATGAAATACATATATAATTCTGCTAAATAACATTTTATACATATTCTTGAATAAAGAAAGAGAAACATACTTTATCTTCTAGCTCCACAAAGATCTCCTCAAAGAACTCATCATATTCCTGCTGAGCTTGGACATCATCCAGCAAGACTGAGAACAAAATGGCATCAATATTATCAATGCTGTAACATGATGATATCTCAATCAGGGCTTCCTAACCTGTGGTCCACGTACAACTGTTTCTCAGAAGACGTCTGCAGCCTTCACCTGACAATCACAGGGATCCATGGCACTAAAAAGGTTTAAAAAACCCTGATCTCAACTGACACACACACAGGTGTTGCACCACTTTAAATTCAAACTCATGTTTGCTTCTCAGACAATCTCAAAACAAGCAAACAAAAAAAAAACACTGAATTAACTGACATTACTCATTCTGACACGTTGATACTTTTAACAAGAAAATTGTTTCAGCTACTTCACTGCCCCCCCCCCCCCCCCCCCCCCCCCCCGCCCCCCCCCCCCCCCAGAAGTTCCCTGGGGCTTCTGAATGGCCAAAGAAAGAATATTTAAACAAATAAAGAGAGGAAACCCGAAGCCTGTAAATGGTAAATAAACAATACACAGCGGTATGTTTCAAGCACTCGTGACAAATAAACAAGTTGTAAACTAGACTCAGGGACTCAAACTCAGGACCCTCCAAACGACATCAGTGCCTAGCTACAGGTGTGAAACATTCCCACCCCACGTGGTGCCTAGTTGGCAGAGAGGATAGTAACAGTCCTGGGTTCGAGTCCCCAGTAAGCCTATGACTTCTGTTGTCTAATTGTCTACTTCACGAGTGCCTGAAACATACCTCTGTGTATTATTTATTGAAATAAAGAATATAACTACTACACTTTCAGGCATGCCGTACAAGGTGACCAACAAGAGATAGTGCACAGGGGCTTACAACCCCATCATGTAAAACAAACAGCTTCAGAAACAACCAATGTAAAGGCCTCGTGCAGGCTTCCTGCAAGGGGACCAGCTGCAGTGGTGACGCCATACTCCGCATGGGGCTCAAAGGAAAATGTTGATGACTTCACTACATGGAAAGAGAAAGGTTACTGTTGTAAAATATTATGTTAAATTTTACTGTTTAACAAACTGCCAAACTGTAATACGTACAGCATAAACACCAAATTAAGATTATACGACAGCTGTGTACGTTCTGTAATTTTGTATGTGCATAGTGTTAGAGAGTAATAGAAAAGGAAATGTCCAAATTATTCTCATTCCATACAACCTCTCTCAGGAAAATTCTTCGATATTTTTTGGCCGAATAACATCTCCAACCAGGAATTGCTTAAACGGTGCAGTCAAAAAGGCATGCACATCATTGCAGGCAGACGCTGGAACTGGGTTGGCCATGTCCTCAGAAGGGGCCCTGACACCATCACCAGAACTGCTATGCTATGGACCCCAGAAGGACGGCGAAAGAGAGGCGGACCAAAGATATCCTGGTGGAGAACAGTGGAGGCTGAGATGCAAAGCATGAACCAGAGTTGGGGCACAGCATGAAGGATGGCCACTGACCGAGCAAAATGGGGACAGTTTGTTGCTGCCAAACAAGATGCCACTAGACGTGATGGCCACTGACTGCGATGTCAGTCAGGGGCTAAGAATCCAAGAAGAAGAAATTGTAATACACTTTTCGCCTTGTTGACTTTGTCACCTGACATGATGTTTCTTACCTGGTTTTTCTATTAATTATTTATAAGACCATATTATTTCTTGTCAATAATTTAGCCCCCTAATTGCTCCTTCACCTGACAATCACAGGGATCCATGGCACTAAAAAGGTTTAAAACACCCTGATCTCAACTGACACACACACAGGTGTTGCACCACTTTAAATTCAAACTCATGTTTGCTTGTCAGACAATCTCAAAACAAGCAAACAAACAAAAAACACTGAATTAACTGACATTACTCATTCTGACACGTTGATACTTTTAACAAAAAATTGTTCCCCCCCCCCCAGAAGTTGGGGCATGATGTTGTCAGTGCAGTTCATCCACTTCCCCTCTAACTCTCTGCAGGAAATTTGCATAGAAGCACTTCATGTGCCCTTGCACAGATCAATTCTATAGCAGCTCCTTTTATATGAAGTTCAGCCCCATACAGAATCTGACCTCGGTCACCTTTTATGACATGCCTGGTTGCCATTAACATCAAGTAGGCATTTTCTATTTCCACATTTCTATTGCTGCTTTTGCATTTTAGCCAAACAGCCAATATTTTTTTCCCGCTCATTTATTCTACATTCGACATCCTGTATTCTGTCTATGTTGCTGCTATCATTACTCAAAAGAGTTGTTCAGCAATTTTTTTTAACGTCCTTTTCTTTCCCATTGTTTGTTTTGTAAAGCTTTCATTTTCATAAACTTTTTTTTGTGCTGTAGTTTTGTCCATCTTATTATCTGCTCACAAGCACTATTACACATCTACATTTTCTATTTTTTTCACAGAGTTGTTCTCATAATTTTTTTTTTTTTTTGCAGTTCTTCTTGCGTTAATCATTAATTGCCATGTGAAATTTTCATTATTTCACTCCATCAACTGTGTTTTCATGCATCCTATGCAGGACAAAAACTCTGTCATAAAGTAAACTGTGATTTTCTTGCATTCTAGCAAGAATCTACTAAATATCTACTTTCATTCAAATGAATGCAATCTGAAGTATTCTAGTATTTCCTGTTAATAAAAAATGTATAATAAGCCTATTTCTTGTTAATCTTTCTTCTTTCAATAAAATTTTCATTCATTTATTCTTATTGGTGGACAACATTAGACAATCTTTGAAGCACGGAGGACTAGAATGAAACCAGGCCAGAAGGAAGACAGCCAATAGGATAGTCTGGCGCGCTCTCTTCCAAACCTCTACACCTCACGGTAGAAGGGGAACAACTAAGTAAGTATTCCTATTGGTTCCCTTCTTTCACTTTTTTTTATTTTGTGGAGCATGGAGCCACCACTGCTGCAACTGGCCTCTCTGCAGGAAGTCGGCACAATGAATTCTCTTACAGCGGTGGTTTCTTTAGCAACTTGTTTGACATGAGGTTGCCAGCCTCATCCACAACTTCATATTAGTCACCCTGTACCTGTGCCTGTCAGTGCAATAGTCTTAATATTTCTTCAGACCCCCCTCAGGAACTACTCAATCCTACATTTGCTCCAGTTATATTCACACCATCAATGAGTGCTGATCTCAAACTGTATACATTCCTTTTTCATTCCCACTATCTAGTAGGGAGCGTCTAGTTACTTGCTAATGTAGATAAGATCATTCCCACTATCTAGTAGGGAGCGTCTAGATACTTGCTAATGTAGATAAGATCATTCCCACTATCTAGTAGGGAGCGTCTAGATACTTGCTAATGTAGATAAGATCATTCCCACTATCTAGTAGGGAGCGTCTAGTTACTTGCTAATGTAGATAAGATCATTCCCACTATCTAGTAGGGAGCGTCTAGATACTTGCTAATGTAGATAAGATCATTCCCACTATCTAGTAGGGAGCGTCTAGATACTTGCTAATGTAGATAAGATCAATCTCATTTTGCAGTGCTGGCTTCTGATGATCCCAGCACTGCTGTGTTTATGTTTTTAAAGTGGGAATATGGCACTCACTATGAGATCCATCTGCTGTCAGAGCTGCATTCTGAGGGTTTAGGTACAGATTGTGAAGCAGAATTGTCTGAAAGGAATGAAAAAAATAAATGTAAAAATTGTCATTTGGATTACTATAATCTTTTGCACAGATTTAGCTTTAAGACTATAAACAGAGTGTCTTGATAAAGAAAACTGAATATATGAGTGACTGTGTCTGCCACTGTAAAAATGATTTGAAATTCTATTATATGAGACAGCTCACCTGGCTGAAAGTTGGTCGATTGTGTAGCCTTGAGCAGCGGTCACCATGACGACAAGCTCCAATTTTAAAGTAGAATGAACAGTTGACTCTGTGAACATATTTTTTAAAGTATACAGACCAAGAACAAAATTGGTTATCTTGAGCAAACATATTTCTCCACAACACACAATCAAAGTCCATGATATACTTATCAAATAAGTCCGTAGATCTAAAATTGTCTTCTTCTTCTTCTTCCGTCCTTAGCCACCGACCGTCAAAGCAGTCAGTGGCCATTACGCCTAGTGGCGTCTTAGGGCAACAGCAGATAGGTTTTCTTTGCCATTGTTTCCCATCACGCCTATTGGCGTCTTTAGGGCAATGGCAAATCAATCCATTTGCTGTTGTTTCCGTAATCGAAGTGACTGGCAAACGGGTGATCAGCCCGTTGGTAGATCTAAAATTGTGGGCGTGTTTAAAACATCAGATGGAAGGTGCATCTCAGAAATAAAGAACATAATAGCACAAGCACAAACAGCATTTCCATAAGTTAAAAACATTCTATGCACAACTTTACCAAAGGAAGTAAGAGAGTTCTTCAGTATTAACACAAAGCCTATTCTGAGGTATAGAATTTTGTTATGGACAATCAGTAACGAAGCAAGAAGATCCTGGAAGCTACAGAAGAATGTTACAAATACTATCATCAGCAGCATTTCCCCTTTGGTTCCCTATGAAACATGGTGCCACCACTCTAGCTGATCCCCTAGCTGGAAGCCTGCATCAAATCCCTGATGTGATCTTCTATTGGAGGTTTCTGTAACAATTTTTTACATGATGAGGTTGCTAGTCCCCTGCATAACCTCACATAAGTCACCCCAACATCTCCAATGAACCACTTGAATGTTTTTTTAATGTGTGTTTGTTTGTTTGTTAACTAAAAGTAGCTGCATTAAATTAAAATGGATGTAGGCTTTGATGCCAAAAAATAAGGTAAAAGATGTGAGCTTACAAAACAAAAACACAATTAAATGGATGCAGCTTTCCAGCACAGTTCCGAAATATAGATAATAATGACACTTCAGCATTCACTTACTTATAGAATCAAAGAAATACTTAGGCAGCATTATAGACAAAGCAGGAGGTAGGACTATCAACAGTGCTGTCATAATAATAATATGAAAGCCAAGAGTTTTTGTTGCATTCCACGGCTGAATTTAAACACTGTGGGCCATGTCCTCCATTTCGCCAAAATCGATATCTACCCCACGACCAATTAAGTCGGCTACGTTGCACTACTAGCACATTCACATCAACACATCCAGGAAAAAACGGATAGACTTAATAAGTTTAGCCAGCAGGTGGGCTTGAACATCAATTTAAAGAAGTCAGAGGTCATGACGCTCAATGTGAGCAACCCTGAGCCCATATCAGTAAGGAATCAGCAACTGGTACAGACAGACACCTTCACATACCTAGGATGCATAGTAACACCAGATGGCAGGGCAGGCAAAGACATCAACATCAGAATGAATAAGGAAACAACAGCCTTTTTTAGCCTAAACAACATCTGGAAGTCCTCTCAGTACAGCACAAAATTAAGATTATATCAGAGCTGTGTGCTTTCTGTGCTTTTCTATGGTGCGGAATGCTGGAGAGTTACAGAGAAGGAAATGTCGAAATTGTCCTCTTTTCACACAACATGAAGAAAAATTCACCGAATCTTTTGGCCAAATACCATCACCAACCAAGATCTGCTTACTCGGAGCAAGCAAGAGGACATGCACACCATCATAGCTGGCAGACGCTGGAGCTGGGTTGGTCATGTCCTCAGAAGAGACCCCGATGCCATCACAAGAACAGCTATGCTTTGGACCCCTGAAGGAAAGCGAAAGAGAGGCCGACCAAAAACAACCTGGCGGAGGACTGTGGAGGCTGAGATGTAAAGAACGAACCAGAGTTGGGGCACTGTACGAAGGATGGCCTCCGACCGAGCAAAGTGGAATCAATTTGTTGTTGCCCTACAAGACGCCACTAGGCGTGATGGCCACTGACTGCTTTGACGGTCATTGGCTAAGGATCAAAGAAGAAGACGTTGTTAGTATTAGAGTTTGGTGTAGATTTAGAAATGCTCAAGCTAATCTTATAGAATGTTTGTGTTAGGTTTAGCATTTCTAAATCTAAACCCAACTCTAATTCAACCACTAACAACACGGCTAACTCAATTGGCCGCCGATTAGATAATTATCCAGGCTAGATTTGCCGCACATCACCTCTTTTTCGCCCACAATCATAACTCGCCATACACGCAATAGTGCTGTGCATGCGTTGTCATCACACTCACCTACAGAATCAATTTTGCCGCAATTATCGTAACAACCTACACTGCGTCTCATGTTTTGTTTGTAGTTTCATCACCAAGGTTAGAACTCACATAGACAAAGATTTTACCATTAATCCTAACCCTACCCAGTTCCCACCTTACTGATATATAACACATCGAAAAAACAAACAAACCGCAAGACATCGTACCCTACGTTACAAATAATGAACAATAAATTTTGAACTTGTCCATAATGAATCTGTAACCTTTAGCACGCTGCGGGCGACACATGTCGCCGAAGATAACCTATGCTCTGCACGCTGGAGCTGCCATGTGTCGCCTTACGGATATCACCGTTTCTAGCATGAGGACTTGTGTACACGTGATTTCAGCCCCGTATGTTAAGTTGTAATGTTATTTGCAAGAGAGTTAGCTTCCGTTTCCGATCTTAAAAAAGCGATGGGTGTATCCGCATTTATTTTTTGTAAATTTTTAAAATCGAAATGAATCTGCATCAACACACAGCCATTTTTGCTCTAATTTTATTGGATTCTGACGCCATGCGGTGGGGATGAGATTTTTGTCTTTATAAGCGCTGATATCGGTTCTCAGAATATGTTTGATGGCTGAGATGGAAACGAAAGTAAAAAATGGCCTTTCAAGTATGTATAATGTTAGGGGTTAGGACTAGGAATATCGGAAAGATTTAGAATTTCGGCCGAATGTCACAGCTGACGAGAGCGTTTGTTGCTTTGCTACTGATGATGGGTGTAACGAAAAGATCGTCATTTGATTTGTATTGGTCTATTGGTCAAATGACTTTCATTGAGATGCAAGGGATATGGACCCTTCGTTTGCTGGTTATTTTTTTAAATTTTTTTTTAAATTTTAAAATAAAAAAAAAAAATATTTTTTTTATTATTTAAAATTTTTTTTTCGTTTTTTTCATCTTTCCTTTCCTCTCTTCCTATCACATCTAATATGTACACAAACAAATTTTATATCATCAGATTCACCATTCATTTATTTATATAAATTCCAAACATGATAGCAATTGACCAAGAAACACAAAAACTATAGACATTAAGGGTCACCCACTATAGAAACGGGACGCTGTGAAAAAGAATGCAGCTGGAGGCGAAAATTTTCGCCAAAGAATGCAGCGTGCTAAAGGCTAAGAATAGACACCTGGGCTAATTTGGGCTAAAGCCGACCACACGGTCCATGGTGCTTCGTTTCAACTACATTGAACACACTGACATCAAAAGAAATAAGGAGAGTGGGATAAAAATCTGAAAGGAAGACATGCATGTAAGATGTTCAGGGCTCCAACAAGAAAATGTCAGATATCTAGGGAATTGAAAATTCCCAGTAATAAGAAACTTCTCAGACTACAGCTGGGAAAAGGCTATTTCAGAATAGAAGAACCTTACTGTGCAGGATGTCTTCAAGACAATAATATAGAACATTTCTTGTTAAAATGTAAGAGGTATGAACAAATGAGAATACCAATATTAGATTATTTGCAAGCATCAAACTTACCTATAAATATAGAAGAGGTGTTAAGAATAGACAGACCTAGGGAACTGCATAATATAGTCAAACAATATTTAACACGAACAAAGGTTAATATATAGTGGCTGGGAATGTGAAGGTCTGATGCTGTTCTTACAATGCATATGACTTTTAACAGATGAAAGTCAATTAAATATCTGTTAAAGTCAGTTATATAACTGGAACCACCAGGCCTTTACACCCCTCCACTTTAATATTATTCTTGTTCAGAGTTTCTTCTTGATTTTGTTCTTTTTTTTTAGTTTTTTTTATTTATTTTTTTTTATATTTTTTTATTTAACGTACAAGCATAATTTTGATTGTCCCTATTTACAATGATTTGACAAATGTGATGCCACTTTCTCATATCGGCAGTTGTTCATATCATTAGGAATTGAACTTTTTTTACTTAGTCATTCCCTTTCTACCATGAGGTGTAGAGGTTTGGAAGAGAGAGCGCCAGACTATCCTATCGGCTGTCTTCCTCCTGGCCTGGTTCCTAGTCCTCGGTTCTTCAAAAACTGTCTAATGTTGTCCTCCCAGCGGACTCTGGGTCGTCCTGGGGGTCTGGATCCCTGGCTCTTTGTTTCCCATGCTTGTCGTGGTAGCCGATCTTCTCCCATTCTGCAGACATGGCCAAACCATCTTAGTTCGGACTGTTCTACTTGGGTCTGCAGGGGGTGGGATTTTAGGCCTTGACGTATCGTCTGGTTGCGTACCATGTCTCTTCTTGTTACTTCAACCACCTTCCTCAGATACCTCATTTCTGAGGTTTGGATCTGGCTTTTGTTGTTTGTAGTCATTGCCCATGACTCGCATCCATATGTTAAGGCTGGGACATAGGTCGAGCGGTATACAGCCATCTTCGTTTTCTTACCAACCTCTCTCTTGCTGAGGAATCCTCGATTTATGGCCTGAAAAAGTCTCCCAGCTGCTGCTTTTCGAGTGGCCAACTCTTCTTTGATGCCTCCCTTTCGGTCTATAATAGCTCCGAGATATTTAAAGTGGTCGACCTGCTCCAGGACCTGTTCTCCCAGCTTAATCTGATGTCTTCTTTCTTCTCGTGATATCACCATGGATTTTGTTTTAGAGCTGCTTATGACCATCCTCTCTTCTAGAAGCTCTGTATGGCATGAATCAGAGGTGCTGGAATGTTCTTCCTTGCCAAACAGTCCCAAAGTTTGCTCCAGGGGACCCTGTCAAACGCCTTTTCCAGATCTATGAAACAAAGATGGATCTCACTCTTATACTCAAGGGCCTTTTCACTCAGCTGTCTGAGTGTAAAGATTAGGTCTTGAGTACTTCGGTTAGCTCAGAATTCGCACTGGACCTCATCCAATTGTGGCTCAGCTAGGCGTCGGAGTCTCTGCTCTAGGATTCTAGAGTAGATTTTACCAGGGACACTGAGAAGGGATATGCCTCTATGGTTTCCACATTGTCGATTGTCACCTTTTTTGAAAATTGGTGTTATGATGGCAATCTCCCAATCCTTTGGTATGGTATTGTTGCACCACGCTGTCTGTAGGACCCTTAAGAGTAATAGGTCGCCTGATGCTCCCATGTACTTAACCCTTTCTGGTGTTATACCATCATGCCCTGCTGCTTTGCCCATCTTAATTTTCTTCAGTGCTGCCTTCAGTTCTTCCATCTTTATGTCATCTTCATCACCATTGGTTTCCTCTTCTGTACTAGTGGTTATTTCTGATGCTTGACCTTGCTCACCATCAAGGAGTTCTGAGAAATATTAGGAATTGAAAAAAATATATATCCTAATTCACAATATCTAACAAATTCCAAGTGCTCCAACAGCTGGAAGATGTAGAGAATACAGAAGACTATTGGCAGCAAATCAAAACTGTATGGAATGAGACATGTGAAGAAATACTGGGGAAAAGGGAACGACAACAAAAAGCATGGATAACAACAGAAAACATCAATAAGATAAAAGACAGAAAATACAAGAAAGCAGATTTAAACACAAGCAAAACCAGAAGTTCCAAAGCCAAGGCTCAAGAAGTGTACACAGAAGCAAACAACGAAGTAAAAAGAAGTATCAAAAGAGACAAGAGGAAGTATATTGAGGAGTTGGCAAGAGAGGCAGAAGATGTTGCAGCCAAAGGAAATATGAGAGAACTGTACAGCAGTACAAAGAAGCTAACAGGGAAATACAAGCAAACAAGTTGCCTCATAAAAGACAAGAATGGAAAACTGCTCAGCAATATACAAGAGCAAATGAAGAGGTGGACAAAATATTTTGAGGACCTTCTCAATAGACCAGCTCCACAAAACCCCCCGGACATCCAGCCAGCAGAAGAAGAGCTACAAATTAACGGTGAAAGACCAACGAAGGAAGAAATAAAGAAAGCCATAAAAATGGAAAAGCGTCTGGACCTGATGGCACTCCAGCAGAGGCCATCAAAGCAGATATCGACACGGCTACAGAGAAGTTAAATAAATTACTTGGTAAAGTCTGGGAAAAGGAAGAGATACCAGCAGAATGGAAAAAAAGGATATCTGGTTAAGTTGCCTAAGAAGGGAAATTTACAAGAGTGCACAAATTATAGAGGAATAATGTTACTATCAGTGCCAGGAAAAGTATTAAACAGGATTATCCTTGAGAGATTAAAAGAGTCTATAGACAAGAAACTGAGAGATAAACAAGCAGGTTTTCGACAAAACAGATCATGTACAGACCAGATAGCCACTTTGAGAATAACAGTTGAACAAAGTCTGGAATGGAATTCACCACTATACATCAGATTTGTGGACTACGAAAAGGCATTTGACAGTGTAGACAGAATCACTTTTAAAATTGATGGGGCATTATGGAGTTCTCCTGAAGATCATTAATTTAATAAAGAAAACATATGAAGACATGACATGCAGAGTTCTTCATGGACAGCTTACAGAACCGTTTGGGATAAGAACAGGAGTGTGACAGGGATGCCTCTTGTCTCCATTTCTTTTCTTACTAGCAATAGACTGGGTAATGAGATCATCGACAACATAAAACAGAAATGGAATCCAGTGGACTCTGACTAAGCAGTTGGATGATCTGGATTTTACTGATGACTTGGCTCTTCTGTCCCATAACCGTAATCAGATGCAGGACAAACTGAAAACACTAGATGAGAGGTCACAGCAATTGGGTCTGAAAATACACAGGGAAAAGACAACAATAATGAGAATAAATGCAGGTAATGATAACAGGGTTGAACTTGAAGAAACACCAATACAAGATGTAGAATCGTACAAATATCTTGGCAGCAATATAGACAAAGTTGGAGGGAAAGACACTGATATCAAACTAAGAATACAAAAAGCAAGAGGAGCTTTCATTGCATTGGGAAACATATGGAGATCAGGAGAAATCGGATCCAACATGAAAATAAGAATCTTCAACTCAAATGTGAAGTCAGTCCTATTGTATGGCTCTGAGACATGGAGAACAACAAAAACAACAACCAAAAAGCTACAGACTTTCATAAATGGGTGCTTGCGTAGAATAGAGGGGTTGAAATGGTATGACAAGGTTACCAACGTGGAACTGATGACAAGAACTAGACAAGTGCCAGTGGAACAAGAGATGAGAAGAAGACGATGGCATTGGATAGGACACACACTGAGGAAACCTGTTGATAGCATTACAAGGCAGTCCTTGTTCTGGAACCCCCAGGGCAAGAGAGGCAGAGGTAGACCAAGAAGCACATGGAGAAGAGAGCTGGAAACAGAGGTGAAAATGATGAGGAGAACGTGGAAAGAATTTGAGATGATGGCACATGACAGGAGGACTTGGCATGTGTTTGTTGAAGGCCTATGCTTCTAATTATAGGCTAACCCATCAGAGGTAGAACAGGATATTTTTCTTCATTAGGCCTAATTTAAAAAATAAAAAGAAATAAAAACCAACACAAAAATTAGAATCTTCAACTCAAAAATTAAGACGATAGTAAATGTATAGGGCCTAACTATGAAACATGGAGAGAAAGGAAAAAACAAAAAACCAGAAATTTACTTTCATAAAAGTGTGCTTGTGCAGAATTGAAGGACTGAAATAGCATGGCAAGATCAACAATGTGGAACTGACGGAAATAACCAGAAAAATACAAGTGGTGCAAGATGTGAAAAGCCGTTGGTTTTGGATTTGTTTACTCGCTGAGAAAAACAGTTAGCCTAACAGCATTACTTGCTCTGGGAGTCACAGGGCAAGAGAAATAAGGGATAGCCTAGATAAAAGCTGGAAATGAAAAACAGTGGGTCGTATTATTCGAATCATCCAAATAAGTCGTTAGGGTTAGGATTATGATTCCTAACCCTAACCCATTTTTTACTGCATCTCTAAATTTGTTTAAGGCCGTATCAAACAGTCCCACTGTCCATTTCAACCGAGACGGAAAAAGAAAAACACATGGAGAATGGAATTAGTCATAAAGGACATATTGACAGGCTTTGAGTGGACAGCACTGAACATGAAATGTGTGTATTTGTTGAAGACATGTGCTCCACGGGGAAATAAAAGGTAATGAATCAATGAATTCGCTTACTTGTCCTTCTCAGTACCGAATATTGATGCGAGATACTCCGCCATGTTCTTTTTTTTTATCCCTTTGCCAGGAAAGAAGTTAAGTATATATCGAGTTTTTCTTATGATAAAAATATTAGTAAAAAAGCTAAATAGTTAGATACTTTTATTTTTAAAATGTATGTAATTAATGTAGAAATATATCACGTTCAACCTCTGATGGATTATAATTAGGTTATATAGTGTTCATATAATTTTAAATCGCATGTTCAAGTGTCGATATTTCATGATAACATTATCCCTCCTGGCTCATTATTGAAATTATATCTTCTTCTTCAAATATCATGCCTGGTTGTGTAGGCGACCATGCCTCTCCACAACTTCGTGTCTCCCGTACTATTTATTAGTTCCGTTGTTGACTTCTGTCTATACTATAACTCCAAACTGTCCAGTATCGTCTGTTTGTCGTCCTCTATCTCTTTTTTCACCCAGTCGTTCTTGTTGTTATGGCTGTTTTCAGATTTCTTCTAACAATATGCCCAAAGAAAGGTGAATGCTTCTTTCTAATATGCGGAATAAGCTTCATGTGCGCATTTGGTGTTACATTGTTGCGTATGTGGTGAACAAACGACGCAAAACTGTATGAAGCTTTCAGGAAGTCGCCTGTGGGCGTTTCAGTGTATCATTGTTTTATTATACATTTTATTAAATAGATCTTAACTGACTCTCTTTCAATAATTAAAGCACTTAGAAACTTACGAGAATGTAGTAGACCTGATATAGCAGAGGAGATTTTTCTGGCTACTACATACTTATATTCCAGAGGATGTTCAGTATTAATTGCTTGGATACCTTCACATGTTGGCATAGAAGGAAATGAAAAGGCGGATAAAGAAGCCAAGAAAGGTAGATCTGATAAAAATCTAATAAATGTAGGGATGAGTAAATCAGAAATTAGGAGCTTAATTAAAGATTTAATAACAGATGAATGGAAAGCAGAGTAGGATAAAAATCTGAAAGGAAGACATGCATATAAGATGTTCAGGGCTCCAACAAGAAAATGTCAGATATCTAGGGAATTGAAAATTCCCAGTAATAAGAAACTTCTCAGACTACAGCTGGGAAAAGGCTATTTCAGAATAGAAGAACCTTACTGTGCAGGATGTCTTCAAGACAATAATATAGAACATTTCTTGTTAAAGTGTAAGAGGTGTGACCAAATAAGAATACCAATATTGGATTATTTGCAGGCATCCAACTTACCTATAAATATAGAGGAGGTGTTGAGAATAGACAGACCTAGGGAACTGCATAATATAGTCAAACAATATTTAACACGAACACATGTTAATATATAGTGGCTGGGAATGTGAAGGTCTGATGCTGTTCTTACAATGCATGTGACTTTAAACAGATGAAAGTCAATTAAATATCTGGTAAAGTCTGTTATATAACTAGAACCACCAGGCCTATACACCCCTCCACTTTAATATTATTCTTGTTCATAGTTTCTTCTTGATTTTGTTTGTTTGTTTTTTTTATTTTTCTATTTAACGTATAGGCCTAAGCACAATTGTGAGTATCCCTATTTTCAAATGTGATGCATATTTCTCATGTCGGCAGTTGTTCATATTATTTGAAATTGAAAACAATATATATCCTAATTATAACCCATCAGAGGTTGAACGGGATTTCTGTTTATCTTCATTAATTTAAAAAAAAAAAAATCTTAGTTTTGTGTTTTCTGTTTCTCTTTTGCCTTTATGTTTCGTTTCTAATAAGTAAGTTATAAAATGTTACTTGTCAACGTAGTAATCAAGAACTGACGCTCTTACAGCTTCAGCTAACGTGCATTCGCTGTGCTATTAACACCTTTCTATGTTCCTTTTTTTTTTTTTTTTAATCTTAATATTGTAAACAATTATTTCTGATCACTAAGAAGGAGTCGCTAAATGTTATAATTATATTTAGTGAAATATTAATTACAAATAGCCTTCATTAAAAAACCGGACAAGTCGTGGGGTCTTGCTAGGGCTACCATCCTATTTTGAATATACCGGTGATGAAGAATAGTGCTGCATTCTTCATTATCGCACCAGGTTATATTGATTGAACTGACCGTGCCATTTGAATCCAGATTGGAAGAGCAACATTTGTTCAAAGCGGCCAAGTATAGTGATCTGGCCGCGGATCTGAGACACGATGGGGTCACTGCAAGGGTCATGGCTGTTGAGGTGGATGCAAGAGGGCTCGTGGCTGCATCAGTGTATGATTTATTGAAACTGTTGGGGCTGAGGAGACAATCGAGAACAAGGGCCCTGAAGAGGCTTAGTGAAACTGCAGAAAAGGCATCATGCTCTATGGGACAACCGCAAAGGGCTATGGAACTCGAAAAATTAAACTCTATCCCCACCTGCGCTATAGGAAACATCCCGAAAGTGGAAAATTTTTCTAAGTCTGCAATACATTAAGTTTTTCGTTGTAGTGGTGAAAGGACAGTGGCTTACAGGCAACACGCGGTGTATATTATATGAGGTGTCGAGCGCAAGTAAATTTCAGTTGCTAGCGCGCAGTGGCTTCAAGTCTCGTTGGCTTTGCGCAGGTGGGTCAGTGTCTGTCCCTAGTCGTGGTGTGCTGTGGAACGACTACAATTATTTGTTTTCAACATAAGGGTTACTTTCACTATTGCCTCCGGCTGGCAGAGTTGTGATTTTTAAAGCTGCAACCAAGGTGGAGTGGGTTCATTTACTACATAAGACAACAGGAGGCGGAGACACTTGGAAGTCCTGACCCAGGTGGGCCCGCCCGTCTTGGAGTGTAAAGGAGATTAAAGGGCCGAAACACTTGATCGACGGGGGGACTACTTCTGATGATCAGATTGCCTCCTGTTGTATCGCACGGTATAGAGTTTCCTATCATATAATTATATTTAGTTAAATATTAATTACAAATAGCCTTCATTCAAAAACTGGACAAGTCGTGGGGACTTGCTAGGGCTACCATACTATTTTGAATATACCGGTACGCATGTTTTGACTTTACGCGGTGTCCTCAGAACCAAACTCCTGCGTAAGATGCAATCGAACTGTTCATAGCAAGCGTATGCCAATCAGTAACCTTTGACCTTTATTGTTCACGTCATGACACAGTTTCAGAATTTCAATTTTACTCGTGGAAACGAATATTTCACAGCATCTTCTATGAGAGCCTCGTGTATTTCCTGTGGGTCTCTTAAATAGACAAACAAAGAATATGACTTTCGAATCCGCAGGAAGTTCGCACAAGGAGACTAAAATGAGATTGTGTGCGTGTGTGTGTGTGTATATATATATATATATATATATATATATATATATATATATATATATATATATATATATATATATATATATATATATATATATATATATATATATATATATAATAATAATAATAATAAATTCTTTAAGCGCCAAACACGGCGCATAAGGCAGAAACCAGTGCTCTCCAGGTTGTTCGTTGTGACGCCACTCCTCTTAGCTCTTGCACATTATATTTAATGTATATATATATATATACTGAAGCACATTAAAAACGCACCACTATTATATATACTAATGCCGAGAAGCTGGCAAAAAAAAGTGTGGGAATGGATTTTCCCCGTGTTTGCCATGAGGTAGAGAGCAAATGGCTGCTGGAATGGAAAGTGCAAGATTCAACCCACGGGTGTGTGTACAGACTACATGAAAACGATGAAAGTTACACGTGCAACACGATTCCCAACAGCTATGACCCTGAAAATGTGTACGCGTTGTGGCAGTATATTCGGTATAAAAAGGCCGTTGAGACAAAACACCCAGTACATGTGCTTGAAATGCCACGACTATCTGAAAACGACCGCCAACTAGCCATTGGTATGTTGGAGACCGGAATGAGCTCGCGGGCCATTGCCAGAAGGATGAATTGCCACCACAGCATTATTGTACGTCTCAATGAACGTTACGGAACCACTGGCAGTGCCCGGGATAGACTTCGGAGTGGCCAACCACGAGTTACTACCCCTGCGCAAGATCGTCATATTGTGCTGAGTCACCTAAGGAATCGTACTCTCCCGGCAAGTCAAACAGCAGGAGCAATAGTGGGTAGACATGGGCAAGTCTCTCGAATGACAGTCATACGACGACTCAGAGATATAGGCCTTACTGCAAGATGACCTTATGTTGGGCCGAACTTGACTCACAGACATCGTTAGTAGCGCCTGCAATGGGCAGAGCAACATATCAGATGGACTAGACTGCAGTGGAATGCTGTCCTATTCACAGACGAGAACAGATTCAACATATCCTTTGCAGATGGACGTATGCGGATTTAGCGACGGTGTGAAGAGCGCTTTGCAGATTGC
Organism: Oreohelix idahoensis; assembly: GCA_024509875.1. NCBI lineage: Eukaryota > Metazoa > Mollusca > Gastropoda > Stylommatophora > Oreohelicidae > Oreohelix > Oreohelix idahoensis. The sequence goes on from JAMPIV010021081.1 coordinate 48,617, forward strand.
TGTGTCAACCGATTTCGAGGTGGCAGTATTCACATTTGGGGAGGATTCAGTTTTCACCATCGCTTGCCTCTTCACGTCTTCCGTGGAAATGTTAATGCTGTGACATATCGAGATGAGGTTCTGGATGCACTGGTTGCTCCTGCGTTCACAATTTATCCAGACTTGCAGCTTCTCCAGCAGGATAACGCACGTGCATTTTTTTGTATTTTTGGTTTTCTCCCTTGCCTGCACAGAATGCAATGAATTTCATAACAATCAAATGTACAAATTAATGACCAGCATGGATTCATAGGAAAATGAATAAAGATTCCAAATATGTAAACTTGTACACACTTATATTTACATTTCACACTCTGTTCCTGGATTATACAGGTGGTGCGTTTTTAATGTGCTTCAGTATATATATATATATATATATATATATATATATATATATATATATATATATATATATATATATATATATATATATATATATATATATATATATATATATATATATATATATATATATATATATATATATATATATATATATATATAAGGCTGGCAATTTCATCATAAAAAACTTATTGCTACAGAAACTACCGCTGGAATGAGCGCAAAGTAAAATAACGATGATGATGGTTGTACATAAAACCTGGAATTAAAATGTAATGAAGTCATACTCTTGCTGTTGTTAACAAGTTCTGTTGAGCTTGTTGCTCTTTCGGGGCCAATGCCGTGAGCTCCAATGTTTGCGTGCATTGAAATAATTTTCACATCTGGTTTTACGCCTGAAGGGGGAGGGACGGCATATTGTGCATTCTTCGCCATCTATGGGGGCTCTCAAAATATGCAGGGCTAAAATTATGTGCTCTGGTTCTGGGTTTTATGTGCTCTCGTTCTGGGCTCTCCCAAGGAATCATCACTTCCTGCGTATGCCAATCAGCAATCTTTGAACCCTAAGTTTTATTGTTCTCATCATGACACAATATCAGAAATGCCATTTTACTCGTGAAAACGGAATATAGATCACAGCAGCTTCTATGATAGAAGGTCCGGAACCAGACCCACTACATTTGCATCACCACGGCCTCCGAGAGCTCAGGCGACCTTTTCACACAGTGAGGCCCCTCGTAGTTATGGAGGAGGAATAAACTTATTTAATCATGCATCCTTGATTGAAGTGAAGGCCCTTGTGATGGGAGACCAGGACCAAAAGGCCCTGCTAGTTACCCGCTTTTGTAGAGTCTGTGTATCACCATAGATGCAACACGGAATGTATGCCAGACAAAGTTAAATTTATGACAGGTATTGCTCGAAATACTTTTGTAATCGAAGTCATCTCATTCATTCTTGATCCTTCAGTTCCCCAAGGAACACAGTCCTTCAACAAACGTATGCTTAGTCTTCCTGTCCCGTGCCATCCGCTCAATGTATCTCCATGTCTTCCTCAACCTTTAATGCCTGTCTCCAGTTTAATTCTCCATGTGTTTTTCGGTCTCCTTCTATCTCTTTTACCCTGTGGATTTAAGAAAAATGACTGTCTTTTAATACTATCAACAGGTATAATTGTGTCTCCATTACCTATACAATTAGCTATGTCTTCATCGCCTCTATAATCATGACAATTGTGTTTTCATCCCCTCTAATTCTGATTATGGTCGCCGTCACCTCTATAATTCTGACAGTTGTGTTTTCATCACCTCTATAATTCTGACAATTACGTTTCCAACACCTCTATAATTCTTCTTCTTCTTGGTTCACCCTCAGATGTCAACTTGAATAAGTTCAAAGAAAGCAGTGGTCAGCCTGAGGCTGTTGATATTCCCCGTAGATTTTCTCCAGGTATGGTACTGGTGATGGCCATATGCGTTTTCTCTGTTCCTCATATGTTGGGCACCTTTGAAGCAGATGTTCGGCAGTCATTTTATCTGTGCCACAGTCACACTCGTCAGTAGTTCCTATCTTTAATTTGTTGAATAGATGGTATCTCAATCTGTTATGACCTGTGCGAAGTCTGAAGATTACCACTTGTTCACTTCTGCTGAGCTGGTAATACGGATCATTTTTTGTGTGGCCTGGATGCTCTTCTTCCCACTTGTGCCTGTACCTGCGCTTGATAAAACTCTTGGACTCCTCATAGGTTATATTTGTGTCAAGTTGAGGAAGTTTTCCCCCTTCCTTTGCCAATCTGTCAGCCTCTTCATTTCCAGGGATGTTGCAGTGAGAAGGGATCCACTGTATCACGACTCTTTTGTACTGCTGACATAGTCTGTGAAGTGTTACTCTTAGGTCATCCAGTTCAGCATTACTTTGACTTTTCAGCATTGTAATCACTGACAGCGAATCCGAGAAGATAGCTACTGGTCTCTCTGAGCTTTCTTCTGTCATTAGAATTTCTGATGCAGTTTTTAAGGCCTCTGCCTCTGCTCTGAAGTTACTTGAAAATGTCCCTGTTGCGACTGCTATCTTTTTTTGTGTGCCATTGCTTAGGCTCATAAAGACTCCTCCACCCCCATCCTCTGTTGCATTAGTTGCTGATCCATCTGTGTATGCATGGATCCAGGTGTTGCTTGGGTAATGTTTCTCTATATACGAGTATTTTGTGGTTAGGACTCTCCTTTCTGTTTCATTTTGGCTGTTCTTTCTCTCAATACCAGGAACGTTTTCAATCATTTCAGGGAAGAACTGTTGTTTCCAAATTGGTAGCTTGTGTGCAGTACATATTGGCGTAGCTGTTGATATTGCATTTATGGGGTCTGCTCTCATCTTTGTTTTGACTGTCTCTACAAAGTTGCTTCGCTTCAGTCTTCCCCTTCCAAGTCCATTTATTCTCTGGTGCATTGGGTGGTCTATCAGCCTCCTGAATTTCTCGGCTTGTTGCTGGGCTCTGCTGTCTCTTCTATCCTCCATAGGCTGGAGGTGAGTAATCTTTTCCAACTCTTTTATGGGTATTGACTTCATGTCCCCAGTTATGATTCTCATTGCTTGGTTTTGGGTTCTGTTTATTTTGTTAAAGTTCGACTTAGCTGCCGTTGACCATGCTGCAATGCCATATTCTAAGACTGGTCTCACTCGCCCAGTATATAGCTTCTTTAGTACTATCTCGTCTGCTCCCCAACTAGTGCCAGCAAGTTTTTTCATGATTGCCATTCTCTGCCTTGCTCTTGTCCTGTTTTTCTCAATCTGGGTTTTCCAAGTCAAGCGGCGATCAAAGGTAATGCCTAGGTAGTTTGGGTTGTCATCCAGATGTAGATTTTTCCCATTTAGCACCAATTTGGAGATTGTGGTTTGTTTGAGAGAGAAAACACTGTGAACGATGTTTTCCCTTTATTTATCTTTACTAGCCATGCCTTGGCTCACTCCTCCAATGATGTTAGGGCTTGCTGCATCCGTATGCTTGCCGTAGTGATATATTCCTCTGAGATCCACAGGGCTAAGTCGTCTGCAAAGGAGGCATTGTGGGTTCTTCTTGGAATATTCTCTGATATGTCATTTATATATGGGAGGAACAGCGTGGGTGACAGGACTCCCCCTTGGGGAACACCCTGCTCCAATACCACCTTTCTACTGGTCTGTCCTTGTAGTTGGACTCTGGCCGTTCTATTCTGTAGACAGTGGCTGATCCATTTGAACATTCTCCCACACACTTCACTTCTTTGCAGCTTGACTTTTAATCCATCTTTCCACACGTTGTCAAATGCTTTTTCTAAGTCCACCCAAACCACTAGTGTGTGCTTTTTTTCTTGGAAAGCGTCCTAAATTTTCTGAGTTATATAAATGATCTGGTCTTCAGTGGATCTGTGTTTTCTGAATCCTGCTTGCTGTGGGGCTAAGAGATGTTTTTTCTCTAGATGCCACATTAGTCGAGTATTTATTTTGCGCTCCATCAATTTTCCAACACAACTAAGTAGACTGATAGGTCTGTAGCCATTTGGTTCTGTCTGAACTTTGTCTTTCTTAGGTATTGGAATCAGTATGGCGTCTTTCCATGCTTGTGGTACTATTCCTCTTTTCCAGCTGCAGTTTAGGATGGTCAGAAGCTTCTTTTTTGCCTTTGTTCCTAGGCCTGTTTAGCATTTCATTGGTTATCCCATCTTTTCCAGGTGACTTCTTTTTCTTTAGCGCCCTCATTGCCTCTTCTATTTCTTGCATTGTTAACTTTGCCATCATGTGTTCTTCTGGTGCAAGCTTTTTGTTGTCATGACTCCTTTGTTCATCAGTGATGGCCTTTCTTCTGTCTATAGGGACTGTCACGAAGTGGATTTATGTATAGATTTATGTCTGAGTGTAAGACAAGACCCTAGAATGAGAAAGACTGAGAAGATAGATTTTTATTTGAATGACAATGAATGTGGATAGATGAGACTATTGGTTTCGAGGGTGAGAACCGAGATTGACTCTCCCTCGCCACTCGTGACTTCTCTAAGAGCTATAGACTCACCCCTTCTGATTACCTTTAACAAGGAGATAAGGTTTCACTAAAGTCCACAGACACACTATACAGACAATTGTATACGTACAGTATAGTTGGATAGAAAGAACCTGATCCAATATACTTTTTATAGTTTATTTACACCCTGAAATAAATTACAAATAAAAATAAATATCGTGCGTGGTCGCCCACCTGGAAAGAACACAACAATTAAAATGACTAATAATATATTCCCACCACCTTCACCCTCTCTTGCAACCTGTATGGAAGGAAGTTAAGGATTAACAGAACAATTACGTGGTGGAGGTCTCTAGATTAAGAACCACCACTCCTAACTAACCTAATATAACTATTAACTTTAAACCACGGTCTGGCTGCAGTTGTAGCTAAATGTCTACCCTCTATGAATGCACTATCTGGTGTCCTACAGTGCTAACCACTGCTTCACAAGCACTGATCCACTAAATGACCGTTTCCAGTGCTATCTCATAAGTTGTCCTAAACACAACTTTCTATCTGCTTCTAACTCCTCCCTCTCCCCTCTGTTTCTGCTCAGTGTCTACTCTGACACTGCCGTCTTTTGCTGAAGTGGCGTCTCCGCTACGCACCTCCTCTCGTTTGAGTTTGGGAAAGGAATGTTGACCCTTTCTCCTCCCTGGACTACTGCTGCAGATGACTTCTGAAATGATGATTAAGTTCTTGGCTTAGTATGCAGAGGCTTCACTGCCGACGAAACTAAATTTCACATGCCCAGTTACCCCTCATTGGGTTATGGCCGTCGGTATTATTATGACCGAATTTAATCTACAACACCAGGCCACGCGCCTTTGGTTCGGTTTGTGGATATGAGCTTAGAGCTCAGGATTTTAAGAAATTTTTTCACGCTGAAGAATGCTTCACTGCAATGGAACTGCTTCCTTTTACTGGTGCAGACTTACTTGGCGCCGGTAACCACCGCGTCACCAGTGCTCTTCACCTTTGGCGATATCTCGAGCCCTCGGCTCCTGAGACGACAACTTTCCGTTGTAAAGTGGAAGGCCAGTTACACCCTCCCAATGTGCCGTGAAAATGACCGCTGTGAAACAAATAATAATAACAGATATAAAAAAAAGAAAAATATACTCATCTCTAACACCTAACTCCCTTAAATAATTTTCTCTCCCCTAAATCAATACAGCTCCAATCTATCCCCTATGCACAAGCGATAACAATTTCACCTACCCCGCTCCCATTTAATGTCGGTCTGGTAAACCCAGACGCAGCTGACTTAATCTGTTACGTTAGTCGGCCTCCGCGTCACAACATTTCAAACTGAGGGGAAAACTCCTGTACTCAAATACTAAGGTCTACTTTCTACACTGACCCATGAGGTTGATCACATTACACGATATAAAATTAGGAATGATTTACTCCCGTTTCAGTAATATTAATTACTCCTCTATGTAATGTATAATTCACTTATAAATTACATCTGTTACCATCCGACTGCACTACCAAAATAGCACAACTAAATCAAACCCCAACTAAATAAAATACACAACTACGCTAGCGGATATACACTTGTAAATTTTCAGAATTACTTGCGTTTGTCACAACTAACTACTACATATTACCGAGCGTCGGTTTATCTTAGCGCTTAACCTTACACAATGACTATCTAAAAAAAAAACCAGTACACAATCGGAGTTATGGCTACTCATACACAGAAAATATATATGCGCACTACTAGTTTTACTACTACTTCTAAAAGATAGCAATTGATGGCACTTCTGTTTAAGAAATTATTTTAAACTCCCAGAAGAAAACTTAACTTTAACCGCTAAGCTCTACAGACTATCTACTCGCGAATTAACTATGAACAACGCAATTTTATCGAATATCTTACTTAAGAGCAAGCGATAACGACGTTTTCGCGGCTGAATTTACTGGAGACAAAAAGAGCGCTAATAGATTTGCTGTGTTATTTATTTAAGAAACCCCACGCTAGAACCCAAACTCTACGTCATCACGTGGCTTCACCCTGGAACCAATAATTTTGCCGGAAATTTAATAAAACTAGACCCCGACCAATCAGATTGAACAATAATACCTGACTCATGTTTATACCGGCTCCTGCTTACTCCAATTGCGTCATGTTAAATAATGTTACCTGTTGGCGTGAGTAGAATTAACTTTGATTCGTTGTAGCGCCAGTTTTTACGTACATGGGTAGAGATCCCCCCACCCACCCATGGATTTACCGGGTAGGGGTTATTAAACGGAAAATTTACACCCAGCCCAAATAATACTCAAGCGTCTTCTTCTTCTTCTTCGATGCTTAACCACCGACCGTCAAAGCAGTCAGTGGCCATCACGCCTAGTGGCGTCTTGTAGGGCAACAACAAATTGATTCCACTTTGCACGGTCGGTGGCCATCCTTCGTACAGTGCCCCAACTCTGGTTCATTCTTTGCATCTCAGCCTCCACAGTCCTCCGCCAAGTTGTCTTTGGTCGGCCTCTCTTTCGCTTTCCTTCAGGGGTCCAAAGCATAGCTGTTCTTGTGATGGCATCGGGGTCTCTTCTGAGGACATGACCAACCCAGCCCCAGCGTCTGCCAGCTATGATGGTGTGCATGTCCTCTTGCTTGCTACGAGTAAGTAGATCTTGGTTGGTGATGGTATTCGGCCAAAAGATTCGGTGAATTTTTCTTAGGCATGTTGTGTGAAAAGAGGACAATTTTGACATTTCCTTCTCTGTGACTCTCCAGCATTCCGCACCATAGAGAAGCACAGAAAGCACGCAACTCTGGTATAATCTTAATTTTGTGCTTGTGCTGTATTGGGAGGACTTCCAGATGTTATTTAGGCTAAAGAAGGCTGTTCTTACTCAAGCGTCTACTACAATAAAATGAACCGTAATTATTTAACAAAGAAAAGCCTACGAAATCGCAATTACTTTATAGAAAGGAAGACTGGTGCAAATCTTAAAATTAAACACAACCGCCATCCCTCCTGAAAACGCAATTACTTATCAAGAGAAGAAGACTAAACTCAAGTAATTACAGAATCAAAATTATAGGAAGAAAAGAATGGGGCCTGTGGAAAATAAAATCACAGTAACTCCTCACAGGGACATCAATGGGGTTTGCACCAGCATAGTGTTCCATGAGTGCATTTGCAGCTTTTTTTCCCCCGAGAGCATATTTTCACCTTGTTTAATTGTGATGTGATTTTTGTAAGGTTCTTCGTTGTTCAAAGCTCTAACTAGTTTCCACAGTTTGTTTCCTTCTTTATCTAGGATGAGATTTTCTGTTGTTTGCTTCCAGCAGTCTCTTGTTGTTTGGTTTAATGTTCTTTTGTACTTTGCAGTGGTTGCTTTGAGCAAGATGTTTGCCTCAGTTGTTTGTTCTGATTCTGCCGTGTCTCTGGCTTCTGTTACCTCATCTTCAAGTTTTTGCAGTTCTTCATTCCAGTATGGTTCATAGTTCTTTCTTGCCCCTCTCGGAATAGTCTCAATAGCTGCTTGAAGTATTGCTCTATTTAAGCTTTCAACCATAATTTTTCATGATGTTTCGTGTGTTAACGGTCTCGCAAAGGCTGTCTGTCAGCACTGCACACGGCTGTTTGTGCCTTATACCCGAGCGATCTTTTAGTTTCGGTGACAGGAATTCTGACACCGGGTATAACATTTTTATATGCACCGTAAAAAACTACTGAGGGTTTTGGCGGGGTGTGACGTACGTCTAGTTTGACAAGTGAATTCTCCCTGATATGATGGATGATTTAAAGGGACTTTAAGCTTTTCATAACATTAGAACCCCTGAACATTTGTTGTAACTTTTCGTTTGCCAGAACTCATTCCACCGGGACTCATTTAGCATGCGGCACGAGATCAAAGAGACAGACTGAGGGATTTCAGGGGAGACTATCGGCGTTATCAAAGACAGTAGTGGTCCCTGATACGAGACGCAGTTGCTTGCCGCTAATTTCGCGTCTAGGTGTCAATCGCAACCGAGCGAACGGGGGAAAGCCGAAACGGGCAGCAGCGAGCGGATACGAAGACCAGGGGGCGGCTTCTTCCCTTGATTTGGCGGTCAGATCCCCAAATCGTTCGTGAGATCAAATAAGCTGTCAAGTTTATCAAGTCCCACTCAACTTACATTCCATTTTAGCTAAATAGACCATCAAGACTAGACACGTTATCATTCGCTGGCCAGAACTTGATAGTAGCACTAGCGATATTTGAAATCTTGCTAGATTATCCCATGGATTTTCATTTTATTTGCAGTGAATTCTATTTCTGTGCAAAGCGGTAATATATATATATTGTGTAAAGTGATCAGTGGTCTAGTTCATTCATTATATTTCATTGGATTTTGTGTTAATTTAAACCTATTAAATTAAACCGTCTCAATAGTTCCAGTTGTAAATATAATGATCTATCTATTATATTATTTCAAAAGATAATAGATGCTTAAATTAACTTTTAAAGTCGCGAAGGAATTTATAATTAATAAATTTAGTTAAGTCCTATATTTATAGATGTGTGATTTAACCACTAGAACTCGCGCAGTGTTTATTAAATACATAATTAAATACTCGAGTGTATAATAGGCTTAACGGGAAATTTATCGCGCGCTTAGAAGATTATTTGTTTTAAAGTATGATTATGTTGTTATGGGTTTTCTATCTTTTTCTCTAGATTGATCACCTTTTGCAATCCCAGCAATAACGAAATCTTTCAGAGTTTCCATACTCGGTTCTTAAACTTCCAGACAGTTTGATGAGACATTTTTTTTAAAGTAAATCTTGTGGTGGTCCGGTACGGCCTAGCTAACATAATTACATGAAAGAAAGCCTACCCAAGATCATTTGATTATTATCATCAAATTAAATCTGTAAGATAAACTGGAAGATGAACAGTGCCAGTAGCGATAGTTTATATACTGCTCTATTGTGAGAGATTACCGATTTACCTGACTGTGACCGAGCAGAGTTTTTCCTCACTGGATTAAAAAAACTTTCCCGGTCAGTCTATCATGACGCAGTGAAGGATTATACCATCACCTCATTTTTCACCCCTATGTCGAACTGCGTCAGTGCCATCCCACAGACTCGTTTCTTTATAATAAAACACAAGAACTCTTAGAACTTCAAGTCCGGCGATAAGCGGGAATATTTGCTCTCAGTGAATCCTCGCATTATCTGGGGCGGGACATAGAAGGACTAGACAGTTGTCATACGTCAAGAGTTAATTATTGTGTTTATCATTCTAAGGGATTGTCTGATGCTGCAACTCGGTAAGTGTGTGGTGTATATGAGTGTGGATCCGCACAGTGTGTATGAATGACAGGAGATTTAATTTTTTTGCAACAAACCATTTGTTAACTTGCCTACCGGGTAATACGTTTTCTGTATACCCGGCATTGTTCCTTTAGTGGGATAATTTGTTAACTCTGTTTCATCCCCCCCCCCCCCCCCCCTTTTTTTTTCTTTGCTTAGTAAAGGGAAGACACCAGTTGGGATAACAGTATTTTTTTGTCTACCACCATAACTAATTTGGTAACACCTCTTTTCAGAGTAATTAACTTCACTGTTAGGTTAACGTACCCGTGTTCCTGATATTATCTATCTCTGGACTGGGTTTATCTTTGTCTAATAAGCGGGAAGGGCTTAGTCGATACCAATCTTCTTCACCCCTCCCAAACTTGTTATTTGCATTTGTGTACTTATGATAATTTATGTAATACCTGATATTTGTTAGTGATTGATGTTTTAAAGTGAATAAAATCACATAAACTCATTTAGTTCTGTGTTGGATGTACCCAAAGCCCAACTTTTCCCCTATTCGTTTAATATAGTTTGTATCTACATCGTCTGTGTGTGTGAAAAACACCAAATCGGTGTGCGCGCAGATGCGAGTCTGGAAAACTGGAAAATAATTGTTTGACCAGGAGAGCGGAAGAGAAGATTGAGAGAAGCGATTTGTCGTAAATAAGTCTGTCTTTACTCTCCTCCAGCACGCTGTGAAGCAACTATTTAATATCTACATTTTCTATCACTGAGCTTTCCATCATCATTTTCCACTCTAAACCGGACCACTATTTCTACGACTCTTTTCTCTCAAAATAAATTTACGACAATATTTGGCTGGCTCGCCGGGATTATTTTGAGATACATTTGATGCACACATATTTGTGGGCTGGTTCTGGGATCTTGAGCTACATTTGAGGCAATCGCATAGCCGGGTTAAAGATATTTTGAGTCTGATTTAGTCTGGGTCTAACTAGGTAGAGTGTGAATGATTTGTCTTGTGAATTAGGGAAATAAATAAATAATTACACCCCTAGACAAACGTTCTTTAAGTATTTGGGTTGTCCACACAGCATATTTACAGGTTGTTTTCTCTCCACAGCAGTAGAAAGTACAGATAAACAAAAATATTTGCTATTTTAATTATCCTCTGGCGGAGATAATTCAATTTCTTTCTTTATAAGAGTTGCTGGGATTGCGTGATTGTTTTACAGTCACTAAGGTTTTTCAAGTTAAAAAGAGTTGAGCTTAGCTAAAGACGGATTGTTCTGATTTTAAAAATTAAGTTAACAACGTCTCATCTCAATAATTGACTTTAGGGACGGAGTTTGTTGTCAGAGATTTAAAATTTAGGGAAAAAAAAAAATTTTTTTCCTTTTAATTTGTTTTAATTTAAATTTTTCTCTACTGTTAGTAAAAGTAGATTCTTTTCCAGTGTAACTTACCATTTAGTGGCGTAGTCGCTTGCGTTTAGAGCCTTAATTGCCAGATAATAGCAGCGATAAGTTTGCACAGTACAGGTAGGAGGTAACTCAAGTAAATTTTTTTTTACTTTGGTTTTTTTCGTAGCGGCTTTGAGTTTTCCCCTTCTTGTTCCATCTTACTATTCTCTAGTCTTAGAAGCATCCAGTTCTTTGACAATGGCAGAGAGAATTAGGATAAGATCCCTTTTGAGGCAAGAGGCCAAGGACTCAGGACTAGACACAGAAGCTGCGAATCTGTTTATCAACCAGGAACTTCAAAGGTATGACGCGGAGGAAGAGAGGGCAGAAGCTAGGAAGAAAGAAGCGGACGATCGTCAATTGGAGCAGAAGAAAATTGAGGCAGAGATGGACGCCCGCAGGGAAAGAGAGAAGGAGAGACAACGCGAAGAGAGAGACAAGGAAAGACAGCATGAATTAGCGCTCAAGGCTTTAGAGAGTCGGAGTGCCTCTACTTCAAATAATGGAAAGCCGTCTTCGCCCCAGTCTCAAACAATGGATCTCTCCAGCACTCAGTCTGCCCAATTAACTGCTATGTCGTTTTCTTTAGAATCTTTTCCTAGCCCTAACGAAAAAATTGACAGCTACCTAGAAAAATTCGAGAGACTCGCGAATCTTTATGGGTTAGAGAGTACCCGCTGGGCGCTCAAACTTTCAACGTCACTGAAAGGCAATGCTTATGACGTGTACACAAAGCTGGGACCGAATCAACATGATTATGACCTGTTGAAGAAGGCCTTACTACAGCAGTTTGAGATGACTGCCCGAAAGTTTCTGCAGTTGTTCAGAAACAGCCGAAAAGAGAGCACGGAAACATTTCCCCAGTTCTCTTCACGTCTCACGGGTTATCTGACAAAGTGCATTGAATTATCTGACCTACCTCTTTCATATGAGGGACTCCTCGAACTTGTTCTTGTGGAGCAGATGAAATCCACTTTGTCGAATGAAACTCGTAGATTTTTGGCTGAACAGGGGGCAGTCAGGCTTGAAGACATACTCAATAAAGCCGAACGCTATAGCAATGCAATGGCCGAACTTCCCAGCACTAAACGTAAACCCACCGATGAGCCATCTCGAAAACAGAATCTAGAGCAGGCATCCTATTCTTCCACTTCCTCTCAACATTATAACCAACGAGATAACAATACCCAGAAACCTCCCCAGGAAAAATCGAAATTCTACAAAACCCGATACCCCCCCAACAACAATTCTGATCAACCCAACAAGCCTACGTGGCAGCGCGGCCACCAAGGTCAAGGAAAAGGGAAGACCCCTACACCAGGAACGTCTGATCAGGGCAAACAAACCGGTGCAAACCGCATTGGATGTTTGCATACAGCCTCGAAAGGTAGAGTCAACGTCAGTGATTCTCAACCTGAGGGGGACCGACCCTCAACTCGAGGAACTGTAATTTTGAATGGTACCTCAACTACTTGTCTCTTTGACACTGGATTAAGTTTTAGTTGTGTGAGAAGTTAATGTGATTGCATTTACAACAGGCCCCTAGTCTTTAAATTTTGCATTTATTTACGTTTTTTCAGGGAAGGATTACGGTGGGATTTTTTATCTTATTCGTTTTTTTTATTTCTCTTTGTATAATAATAGAGTTTGGACTTTTTGTGTAGATTAAGAATTACGGTTTCTAGCAAAGATGGTAGTTTTAACTTTTAGACTGGCACCAGCGCGCTGTTTCATTGAGATAATTCGTTCATGGAAGATTTTCCAGTGTAACATAATGGCAGAGCATTTTCGGTTCTTCTCAGTGAGCGCGCTATAATTTTTTTAGTAAGGGTGAAATCAGATGGGGGTAGAGGGGGAGTTTTAAGCGCGTGGAAACAGGTCAGCAACGGAAATTTTCCGCTTGACCGTAAGTTCTAAATTTAGAAATGACCGTGGGCGATTCCTGGCACGTTGGTTGGTTCATAGATCGACCCGCTTAAGAACAAAGCCTAGCTATGACTCACGCGTAGCGTGGTCTGGGGTAATAAATAAGCGGGGTTCCCTGGCAGAAGGCTGAGAATTTTTTGAACTTCTACGCCTTGGGAAGGAACTGCCACAGAGCCGACTGCTCTTTCGAGAGAAATTCGTGCTGCAGATATTTTCCAGGCGTGGCAGCGAGGGCTACAGTAGTCCTACAGCTGGCTAGAAGTTCGCCGGTCTTCTCAGGAGAAGAAGAGTCGGCAGAGCCAGAAAAGAAAGTGGAGTGGTGACAAGGTGGTCACTGGTGCAAAAGTTTTGTACCCAAGAGAGAGCAGGGAGCTGGAAGCACAGACTTCTTCAGCAAGAACAGATGTGCTTACCAAAATTCGGAGCTAGTTACGCTCATGTTAAACACACACTGATCATAGGCGCAGGGCCTAAAAAGTGTCGTGAATTTTCGGGCATAATAATCCCGACAGCCTTGAGCCCACGAGCAGGGTATCCGGGCTACTGCAAAGTAATAAATTCGTCTATTTGGAAGCAGCAATAGACCACGTACCCCGAGTTTAATTTACCCAGCAAGTCAGCAGCTACAACAGGCGGAGAAGAGGGGAAAGGGTAACATCCCTCTTTACTGCACGAGATAGACAGAGAGAAGGAGAGTAGTGGAGGAGTCGTTTCTGTAGGAACTAGGAGTGTCAGACAGACACTGAACATAACAGTAGAACTCAGCAAGTCATCTGTAAGCTGTTTCGGAGATGATAAAAGGGTTCTGGTCGTGGACTTTGTGATAGTCAGAGAATATTTAGCCTAGAGTGGAGCAGCGGCGGAGGCACGTCATTTGTGTAGAAACACGTCTGCAGACAGACGGACAGTAGGAGTTAGGGTGTGTTTACCCGATATCAGGTTGATTAGGAGAAAGACGGATCTGGTGTTCGAGATCCTCCTTCACATGTTGTTGTATTACTTACCTTCCTTCCTTACAGGTTGAGGGGAGGGCGCCTGTGGGGTTACCTTACCTAATCACTTGAAATTAATCGTTATGTTCTTTCCAGGTGTCTGCACACGCGTGTTTATTCTATTTTGTAGAATGTTATATGAATTTTTTTTTTGTGTGGTGTAAATAAAATCCATTGTAAATTTCCGGCTGGATCAGTCACTTACTTCAACTATATGTTGTCTGTAAGTGGTGTCTGTGGTGTTAAGTATTAAACCTTATCCCAGTCTTTTGGTAGCTAGAGGTAGTGAGGTTATCGCAAAACATTACGTCACTTAGTGGCAAGGGAGAGTCAAATTTCGTTCTCGACCCTTGACGCCAATAGCCTCATCTCCCACAGTCACTGTTATTTTCTTCTGAATCTATCTTCTTAG